>JAUNZO010000129.1:0-229907 GCA_031894775.1 Chloris gayana | reverse complement strand
CACAGGAACACACGATTTTAGACAGGTTCGGGCCCCTCGAATCGAGAGTAATACCCTACGTCCCGTATGTTATGTATTGCCTTTAGCGATTTGCTAATTGCGAAATCTCGTAGCTTACGGGGGTCCCCGCTCCGCCTTATATGCCCGGGGAGCTAGGGTTACAATCGTAGTCCTAGTCGATTACATGAATTACATATATGAGATTCTATCTCTAACTTTCTTTATCGATCCGAGTCCTAATCGGACTACAAATTGTTCGATATCTTGCTCCTCAAGTCATTGTATACCGGCCTTAGTATCCGCCTTGTTTCCATACCGGTATACGTAATCTTCTATTATCCCGGACCGGTCAAAAACCAGTCCGTTGCCTATCGCCATTATCCGTATCTTCCTTGATTTCCCACCATGTCTCTGCGTATCTATTCCTTCATCATCTCGTATACCCATAAGGCAAGTATACGACAGCAGCTCCCGAGTAATTTTTGATTTAACCTTGAATAAAACTAACCAGTCTTCTCGCTCGTTGGTCTTTATTCATGGTAAAATTAAAAAGAACTCCAATCTGCTACAAACTCGTTCTTTTTTCTTCATAAGTGCTTTAACAAGAAGCCCGAAAAAATTATTGTTTTTCACCTTTTATATCACCTAATTAGGTAGTCGAAGCTTATCTTTCTCACGGTGCGCCGGCTAGGCGCACCCAATTGGGTATAGCCCCGACTCTTGGATCATTTGAACTCCTTTCAAATAATGCAAGAGTCCACTAGCTGATTCTTCATTATTTCCTTCAATATCCAATTGCTATAGATTGCTTCTTTCAAATTCCATCATTTTCCACTTCCCGAGATTTTCGCAGACCGCTCTTGAATACGGTGCACCGGTCGGTGCACCTAATTAGGTATAGCCCCGACTCTTGTATCATTTGAGGATCACAAATAATGCAAAGTCTTTCTTGAGAGACTATGCTTGGTTATTTTCCACTAAATCACATCCCTCTCAAGCAATTTTTGCTAAGAACATATTTTCCAGACCGGTCATACCGGCTATAATTTCTTATCCTCCGTATGTTTTTACCAATTTCACATAACAGCACCGCCTAAATCAGCCTGGACTTATAATTTACTTATCAAAATTTCACTAAAAAACACAATTCTGGTTGATCGGACCAGTCTATCCCTTATATTCTCACAACGACTCGAGTCTCCAAAGCCTATAATCAGCCGGATGATTAACACCCATAGCCTAAGGCATCCTTTATCACCGAGTAATTTAAAATCTTACTCTTTCATACTCGCTGAATTACAAAATTCTGCATGACTTTAACTTTTATCTGAAAATTTCCATTTTTCGGACCGCTTTTTTCTTTTATAAAAGCACAACGGCTTATTCTTATGACCGTTAAGTCATAATTAACGCAGATAACGAGATCATTAACTTCCTTATGGCCGTTAGGTCATAATTGCACAGATCACGACATCCCTCGGGCCTCTTAAAAAGGCCCAATAACTTTCCAGCCCCGGGCCCATCCCAGTGTCTATAAAAGAAAACGAAAAGTCGACCTAGGTCAACCCTCGCTCCCGAAGCTCATACGCGCCCGCCATTCGCTTTCATTCCGTTGCGCTCTCCTTCTTCATCAACCAACTCAAAGCTTTCTTTTTTCATCTCTTAAGATGGGTAAGAAGAAATCCACCGCCGTTCCCTCATCTTCTTCCTCTCGTTCCTCGCGACCGGCTCTCGTGGGGTCCAAGACCTTGGTCCCAGCAAGGTCACGTGAATCCTCCTTGAATGAAGCAGTTAAAGATGGGTATCTTCCTCCTCAACCCATTTTAAACTCGGAGTGTCCCTTCCCCGCACCAAGTTTCCTGGGGTATAGATGAATCTCAACAACTAGTCTTCAAAGCCTTTTTCCTTCGTGGCCTCGATCTCCCATGCTCGTTCCTTCTTTAGAGGACTTCTTTTCTTCTATGGATGGGAGTTAGTTAACCTTAATCCTAACTCCATCCTTCAGATTGCCTTCTTTATTCATTTATGCGAGGCTTTCCTTGGAGTTCTCCCCCACTTCAAGCTGTTCCAATATCTGTTCCAAATTCGCCCGCTTCCATCATCGGACCGCCAGGCTGCAGTTGGCGGTGTGGGAATCCAAGGCTTGGAGCGCGGATGAATATTTCTCTTTATCCTTGAACAATAGCATAGCTCACTGGAAAAAAGGTTGGTTTTTCCGTGACAATCCTCAACCATCTCTCCCTACTTTCAATGCGAAGGTAGCCAAGAATTTCCCCACCGCTGAAACCAGGAAAAACTCAAAGAGGACGATGAAGTTCTTGCACTCCTCGCCCGCATCGGATACTTGAAAAATGTCAAAGGCGTAATCGCCGAGACAATTCTCTCGGAGCATCATAGTGCGAGGCGTCCAACCACTCAAGAGGCAAGAACACCCTGCTTGGCTTTTCAATGAGGACACCGCCATGCCTCCGGACGGAACTTCCCTCCCCAACAAGGATCGGCTAGAAGTTCGCATTAAACAGATGTCTGCAGCCAAATCCAGACACTGTCTGGATGTACAAGAGTGGCATTAGCTTTCAGCTCATGCAATCCTCGTGATGCCGTAAGTACTTCTTCCTGTCTTTTCAAATCTTTATCACTTATTGCCATCATTTACTTATAAAGACTTAATCTTTGTAATCGCAGAAAATGGACAACTACTGGAGTCATCCTCCTCTTCCTCCTAATGACACTTGGGGAGAGGATTACGCCAATAATGCCGCTCCACTTGCTGTTCAAGCCGGTCCGGCTCAAAAATCCACAGCACCGGTCTTTCCCTCTACCTCCAAGCCCGGCCCCAAAAATCACAAAATCTGGGACCGTAGTTCAAGCTCCTAGTACAAGAAGACGTACTACTCGCCTTGACCATCGGTAAACCTGCCGCTCCTCCTCGCCGCTTCGGCGATACCCGCTCGGAGGCACAAAAACTTGAAGACCGTCGGCGGGAAGAAGACGCCGTCGAAAGGGATCGCCAAGCAGCTCCGGCCATCCTCGAAGCTTCACTAGGGAAAACTCAAGGCACTTCTGCCTCGACCGATCCTTTGTCGAAATTCCCAAACGGTCCCGGTATGGTCACCGGACCGGTCCCGTCGATGCTCGGGGATCTAGCTCCAACTCCACAAGCCAATCCAGCGGAGAAAAGAGCCGCAGATAGCGAGTGGTGGAGTTTCTCAAGGCCCATCCAAAAAGGTCAAAACCTCCACCGGCTTTAAAAAAGCCTCCACGTAAGTTTTCCGAATTATCTTTCCGAATTATTCCATCCGTCAAAAAACTTCTTAGGTTCCGAAGCTTCTTGTTCTAATCTAATTACGGTCGCTTTTTCTTACAGGATTCCCTCTAGCTTCCAAGCCAGCATAGCTGGCTTTTTAAGAACCAAATTTTCCTCACAAGCTCCTCCTAGCACTCGTTCTTGCTTCTTCCCCGGATATGCTTCGCACCGGTTCCACTCTTGGCGCCCCCACCACTCTTGCCACTTCAACCGCAGAAGCTCAAAGTGCGACTCTCACAAAGGAACTCCCTGTCGCCTCAAGCTCGGGAGCTGAAAAGCAAACCTCCAATGTTGAGAGTTCTTCTTCCGACAACCCTCTTCCCCAAGCCACCTTATTTCAAATACCTCCGGAGCTCTCACCGGGACCAGTCCGGACGGAAGAAATTCCTCGCCGGCCAGGACAACTCGTAAGCCTTCTGGAGAACCCAGACCGGCCAAAATGGTGGTCGAAGAAGTGAAGGTGGATAGTTCTAGCGGAGCAAGGACTTTTACCGCAACGGCTCAATGGGACGCCCTCCAAGAAGAAGAGGCTTTAAAGAATTTCTCTCGAATCCGGCCAAGTATATCTCTACCATTTAATAATTTCTCCAAGCAACTTCCCTTTAATCTTCAAATTTCTTACTCTCTTTTTCTTTTTAGGTTCTTCTCGAAAAGCTCGAAGCCAAGACTGCAATTATCGCCCGCTTGCAGGAAGAACTCAACACCAATCAAGAACGATTGGGTGAGCTAGAAATTCGGACGGCCAGTCTGAAGGCCAAGGAAAACGACCTCCGGAGGAGAGAGGCCGGTCACAGGACACCCATCGCATGATGGAAGAACGCCGACAAGAAATCATCAAGCTCCGCCAAATTAATCAAAGTAACACTTTCAATTTGCCTTGAATCTTGAATCTGTTGAATGAGAGCTAGAAGCTTCACCACTAGACCACAATTGCCTTTATACATTTTACATTTTTCCCACTATCTCCTTTTCTCGATTGATCTCGTCTTTGATTTTAGCGCTTGAGAATCTTGTTGCTGCCCATAAGAAGGCTGAAGAAGTCCTTATGGAAAAAACAACAGCTCAAGAACAGGCACTGGAAGAAGGTTCTCGTATTGAAGAGCAACAAAGCGGCACGGATTGGAGAACTTAAAGGAGAGCTCACTCGCGAAAGATAGCATACTTGCTCAAGCACTTCACTCCAACAAGATGTTAGAGATCGAGAACGCTCGCTTGAAAGCTGAACCGATCGAAACATTGGAAGCAGCGAAATCAGCTCAAGCAGAGAAAGAGAAAGCCTTGAAGACCGCCTAGAAACCGAAAGAATCCAATGTAAACATCAAGGGCAGATTCGGAGCGGCTGAAATCAGGCACGTGCGTAAGTCCCATTTTTCTTTATTACTCTTATGTTATCTCTTGAACATATCGATCTTTAGCAATACCCAGCCTTTAAATTTACACTTGTTGTTTCGGAACTTACTGCGGGCACAATTCGCACTCGGAATACCTCAATGGCGGACAAACTATTGATCCCAATGAAATGGACATCGAGTCCGCCATCCGGGCAATCCCGAGAAGGATCGGAGAGCACTCAAGGCTGGTCGCTGCTTCAGGAGGAGGACATATTGCCGCCATTATCCAATCGTGGACTCCGGTTGATGTTTGCGACTTCAATTTTATCCGGGATGGTGCCCACCCCGATACCATCGAAGACCGGTTCAATGAGCTAAGGAACTCACTCATTGGTACCGTTTTTGAATTGGTGGAAGATGTTCCAGCCGATCCGTCGGTGTCCTCTCGAATGTAGCACAAGCAGCTTTTGCCCTAGATCAAGATGCTCAAGATGCTGCGATCGCCGCTGTACAGTACAGTAGAAGCTGCCTTCGAAGATCTTGACAGAGATTTAATCGTAACTTCTTCCGATTCCGAAGAAACACCGGATGATAGGCTCGAAGGAAATCCCAAGACCGGTGACACCGGCACTTCAAGCCGTCCCGCTTAGAAAGCTTTGTAATAGGGCCATTTTGAATTTGAACATCTTGTCCACTATACTCGTTTGCTTTATGAATATTAGTCACTTTTTCTTGTTTTATGAATACTGGTTTCACCATTATGCTTACTAACTTATTTACTCAAGATATGATATAACATGAGCAAAAAAGCTGGTTTGTAAGATTTCCCAAACTGTTCTTAATACAACAGTTTACCAATGAGTATTCATAAAAAAGAAAGCTTATACTCTATCCTTTCCCGAATATACCAGTCTTAACACAAGCTTATAATTTCAGCGGACTGCTCTTATCACAGCAATCCATTAACTAAATGACTGGTCTTATTATTCAAGAATAGCGGCATATTACAGATCGCTCTTATCATAGCAGAATAACAAAATATCACAGACTACTCTTTATCATAGTAGCCCCCTGGCTCAATAATTTAATTCGAAATTAAAATATGGAGACACAAAAAACAAACATATTATTATTAGATAAAATTACTTTATTATAATAAGAAAAACTTTACAATAAATACTCTTTAAGTATAAAAACGACAAAGTTGATCAATATTCCAAGAATTTGGAATTTCTTCCTCTTCCAAAGTCATAAGCCTATAAGCCCCTGGTCCTGGATACCGATTTCACCAAAAAAGGTCCTTCCTGCACCGGTGACAACTTATGCCTGTTCTTGTTAGATTGAATTTTCCGCAAAACCAAATCTCCGATTTGAAATTCCCACGTGCGAACATTACGATCATGATATCGACGCAATCCTTGTTGATATTTGGTGGCTTGAATTAGAGCTTGATCTCTCAATTCTTCCGCAGCAATCAATTCAACCCGACGTCGATCATCATATTTTTCTTCATCATAATACTCGAACCCGGCTGACACCATATTCACTTCAGTAGGTAACATGGCTTCCGATCCATATACCAAAGAAAAAGGAGACTGTCCCGTAGCTCGCTAACATTAGTGCGCAAACCCCGCAGCACCCAGGGCAATTCCTTAACCCATTTTCCCGCATAAGGCTTCAATCGGTCAAAAATTCTCGGTTTAAGACCGGTCAAAATCATTCCATTAGCTCGTTCCACTTGTCCATTGCTCGCGGATGTGCCACCGACGCATATTGCACCTTGATCCCTAAACTCTCAAGATAATCTTTGAAGAACTCTGAAGTAAATTGAGGCTCATTATCAGTAATAATACTGTATGGAACCCCAAAACGTACAAAAATGTTTTGCAAAAACTTGATTGCGCGGGCCGTAGTTGTACTAGTAACTCGCTTCAGCCTCGATCCACTTGGAAAACTTGTCTACCGCCACAAAAATATGCGTGAATCCTCCCGGTGCCCGTTTGAAAGGTCCCACTATATCCAGCCCCCAAGTAGAGAAAGGCCAAGTCATTGGGATTAATTGCAACTCCCTAGCCGGAGTATGAGGTTGTCTTGCAAAAACCGGCATCCCTGACAGCTTCTTAACCACTCTATGCGCATCATCCGTCGTCGTCGGCCAATAAAACCCCCGTCCGAATATCTTCCCAACCAATGTCTTCGAAGAAGCATGGTTTCCACAAATCCCCTTGTGTATGTCTTCGAGCAATTGAATACCATCGGAAACCGACACACACTTCATCAAAATATTAGCTCCACGTTTATACAGCTTCTCCTTCGAGAATTAAATAACTCGTGGCTCGAACTTCTAATCTTTGCTTCTCCACTTTATCCTCTCGGTATTTTGCCGGATTGCAAATAGTCAAGATACGGAGTACGCCAATCGGAATCAATAATCATAACATCCAATGGCTGAATACCACCAGTATTGAATCCGTCTTCGATCTTTTCCGGCAAACCCGTACTATCGATCGGTTCTTCAAGACCGCTTTTCCCTCCCGACTTTCTCGAGACCGCCTTATCTTCGATTTCTGTAATAATAACCTTAGGCTCCACCTTTATAGACGGTTTATCCAACACCTGAAGAAAAACGCCAGGAGGAACCGCCCGTCGCGAAGATCCCAGCCTAGCCAACTCATCCGCAGCAGAATTATTTCCGCGCAGTATATGAGAAAAGCGCAAACCATCAAACTTATCTTCTAGTTTCCGAACCTCTTGTCGATAGGCAATCATATGTTCATCATGAGCATCCCATACCTTGTTCACTTGGCTGATCACTAACATCGAATCACCATATATATCCAATCGTCGAACACCCAACGAAACAGCTACTCTAAGCCCATGAAGCAAAGCTTCATACTCGCTGTATTGTTTGAAGCTCGAAAATGCATTTGCAACACGTATCCGAGCGGTTCCTTTTGTGGAGTGAAAAGGACCACACCAGCCCCCGCGCCCGAAAGCTGCAGGGACCCATCAAAGAACATCTCCCAATACTCCAATGCTTGAATCTCCCGCGGCACTTGTGTTTCCAACCACTCGTTATGAAATCAGCTAATGCTTGTCCCTTAATAGCCGTCCGCGAAGAGAACGTAATCTCATATTGGCCAAGTTCTATAGCCCACTTAGCAACTTGACCAATTGCTTCTCGATTGTGAACAATATCTCCAATAGCGAACCCAGCCTTAACTTCAATGGGATGCGCTTGGAAACAATGCTTCAACTTTCGAGAAGTTATCACTACAAAGATATATTAACTTCTACAATTGGAGATACCTTATCTTAGACTCGCGAAGAACTTCACTTACAAAATAGACCGGGTGTTGCACCAATTGCAGATGTCCTTCTTCCTTCCGATCAACCGCCGAACCGTGCTCACCACGTGGGTTGTTGCGGAGATATATAACTGAATAACCTCATCGAGCTCGGCGGGACCAAAACCGGAGGATTACCGAGATACTCTTTAAGCTGATCAAGCGCTGCTTGTGCTTCACTCGGTCCACTCAAACTTGTCTTGCTTTTTAAGTAATTTGAAGAACGGAAGTCCTCGAACTCCCAGCCTTGAGATAAAACGACTAAGAGCTGTCATACTACCCGTCAACTTCTCGAACATCCTTCAAATAACTCGGGGTTGCATGTTAACAATTGTCCGAATTTTTTCCGGATTGGCTTCAATACCTCTCCATGATACCAAATAACCTAGTAACTTCCCGTAACGAACTCCGAATACACATTTTCCCGGGTTTAACTTCATGGAAAAGTTCCGCAGATCATCGAAGGTCTCTCGCCAGGTCGAGAGGAGATCTTCAGCTTTTCGAGACTTGACCACTATATCATCAACATAAGCTTCTGCGTTTCTTCCTAATTGCGAATCCTAACAACGTTGCATACCATGCTCGATACATAGCTCCAGCATTTTTCAATCCAAACGGCATAGTCATGTAGCAAGTATGCTCCGAAGGGGATGATAAACGCGGTTTTTATCTGATCCTCAACTCTTAACGGTATTTGATGATACCCCGAATAAGCATCAAGGAAACTAAGACGTTCGCAGCCAGCAGTCGAATCAACAACTTGGTCGATTCGAGGCAGCGCGAAAGGGTCTTTGGGGCAAGCTTTGTTGAGATCAGTATAATCAACGCACATCCTTAATTCTTTAGTATTCTTTTTTGGTACAAGCACTCGGATTGGCAAGCCAATCTGGATGATACACCTCCCTAATGAACTTAGCTGCTAACAACCTAGTTATCTCTTTTTTGATAGCTTCCTTGCGGTCTTGGGCAAACCTCCGGAGCTTCGTTTCACCGGCTTCGCATCACGACGCACCAACAAGTGCGTGCTCAATCTTCTCCCTAGGAACACCCGGCATGTCGAAGGCTGCCATGCGAAGATATCCCTATTTTCCTGGAGGAAAAGAATGAGCGCGCTTTCCTATTTATCCCCCAAGTCAGCCCCAATATGGGTGACCTTAGAGGGGTCCGACTCATCAAGCCGAACAGTCTTGGAAACCACCGTATCGACCTTCAATTTCTCCTTTGCAATCTTCTTGACCGGTACTTCATCCTCTATCCTTGTATGAACTTCCAAAGCTTCAGCCGCTTCTCCGATTTCTTGACGTTCAACTTCTGAATTGGTCCGGGATGCCAACTCGTGCTATGCACCTCACAAGCATAAGCGGTCTTGATATCACCCCGGAATGACAGGACCCCGTTTGGCCTAGGCATCTTCAACATCAAGTACCGATAATTTGGGATGGCCATAAATTTTGCCGGAGCCGGTCTTTCGAGGATAGCATGGTATGCTCGAGTCTATGTCAGCCACCCGAAAGATGATATTTTCCCTTCTATAATTTTCCTTCGTCCCAAAAGTCACCGGCAGAGAAATCTGCCCCAAAGGGTAACTATTCCGCCCGTGTATTATACCATGGAACGGAGAAACACTGCGCTCTAAATCAGCGACGATCGAGGCCAAGCTCAGGCAGTAGTCTTAGCGAACAAGATATCCAAACAGACTTCCCCCATCAATGAAAGTTCTCTTCAACCGCACCTTCCGAACAATGGGAGGAAGGATGAGTGGATATTTTCCAGCTTTCGGTAGTACCTCCGGTGATCTCGCCCTGCTAAATGTAATGGGGACCTCGGACCACCGAAGATATTCAGGAGTTGCAGGAGCAACAGCATTAACCTCCCGGAGTGACAATTTTTGCTTCCGTTTTGACTCATATGCGTCCGGGCCTCCATAAATCATGTTCACCTCTCGGGCTGGATCCCGAAAACCTTCGTCATCCTCATTGTCTTCACGGTCCTTATCCTTGCCCTTGTCATCCTTCCGATTCCTCGTGAACAGATCGAGGTGCAACCTTTAAGGCAAATTGAGCAAATGGCCTTAACAGGAAGCACTCTTTAGCTTTATGATTCCCATTATGGATCATACCAGGGCCGTCCGTAAGTGTTTCAAACGACAATCGTTCTCTTGGACCTCTCTTAGGGGTGCTGGCCGGTCTCCTCCATGAGACCGGTCAACAGCTGCAACAAGGTGATCAGCCTTACGCTTCTTGTCATTCCCGGATCCAGACCGGTTGCCTTGATCATGCTTCGGCTCGTTCCCTTTGTTCCCGCGCAGATTGACTACATTTGATTCTCCAGCGAGCGTAATCATCTCGCTATCTTGAAGCACTCGACGCCGTCATGGTGAGGTTTCGATTACGTCTCCCAATCTTGTGAACCAGCGCTTCACTCCGGACGCCAGCTTGAAATACAGCAATCACTTGCCGACCAGGAACATTAGGGATTAAGGCTTTCTTATTGCGTAACCGCCGGATGAAATCGGTGAGGGTCTCGTCGGACTTCCGCTTCAGCCTATTGAGGTCGAAGTAGTTCCCCGGCTTCTCGCAAGTCGCCTAGAAGTTTTCTACGAACTTTTTGGTGAGGTCTCCCCACGAAGAAATAGATTTCTCGGCAGGGATTGCAACCATAAGCGTCCAGCCCGCTCCATGCACATCGGTAGATAATTGGCTAGAACGAACGTGTCTCCTCCTCGCCGACCGAATAGCCGTGGTATACATGCGGAGCCATTCGGCCGGAGGTGCTTTGCCATCATACTTGTCAATGGCCCCGGCTTAAATCCCCGGGGTATTTGCAGATGCGTAAATCTCGCGTAAAAGCGGGAATTACAGTAATATTCATCATCTTCCGGACCAGTCCGGACCGGTCACGGAGATCGAAGACTAGGGCGATGCCGGTAATTACGATCCCCGTCATCGTCGGAATAGTCGTAGTAACGGTCGTCCCGGTATCCGTCTCCCGAACCGCCTTGTCCATCATTATTCGCCGGCTCCGCGTCCCGTGAAGGAGGCGGAGGCGGAGGTGGTGGTGCTGCTTGACGATCATTGTTCGCTGGTTCTCGCATGTCGCGATGGAGGCGGAGGTGGTGGGGCCGCTTGACGATCATTGCTCGCGCGCCGGGGTTCTCGCGTCTCTATCCCGGTTGTCTCGTCCTCGTCGGTCTCTAGTATCGCGGCGTCGTCCATCTCGATGGGCATGCCTACTACCATGCCCTCGGTGATCATTTGCGTTGGTGGGTGCCGCCGAAGCTGCCGGCCCGTTGCGCCGAGGTGGGGCAAGATCCCGAGGACGATCATCCACATGACCGGTCCGTCGCCCCTCATCTTCCTCATGTCTCGTTCGCTCCTCCACTCTTTCTGCATGACGATCAATCAGCACGTTCCGAACATCCCGGTTATCATTGAGCGGTACCCGCAAATCTTGGTTGGGAGCTTGTTCATGTGCATCCGCGATCGGGGTACGCCGGGGTGCTAACCTTCCTCCGGAAGAAGCTCCGTCGACCGGGCCCTTGTCGGTCGTTCCGAATGGGAATGCGAGCGACCGGAAGATTCCGCTCGATCATGGACGAGCTGGTTTGTTTGCAGAGCCGCCGCATCAACTAAATTCAGCGCACGGCGCAATCTCGGCGTAGCGTTGAGGACTTCTTCCGGTATTGTTTCAAGAATCTGTTTCACTCCCACAATATTGTGGACCGGCGATGTGAAGACCCGAGCACCATTCATCTCTACCTCCATGGAACTTAAATCCAAAGCTCGCTGGAAGATCGATGGCGTCTTCCGCCGCGAAATCGTCGTCAATTGTTGTATCCTCGGAGATTCATCCGGGTCTCCGGACCGGTCCGTAGCGGGCCCGTAGCCGGGGAGCGGTCGCAGGGCGCTTCCTCTAGCTAAAGCAGTAGCACTTGTGCGCGGATCCGCGGCCGAAGGTGGCGGAGGTTGTTCATCTCTATTTTCCTCTTCTCGCTTCACGACGATCGCGTTCAGCTTCGGGTCTCGCCATCCTTGCCGCTTCTTCAGCAGCCTTCCTCAGGAGTGAGTTGGCGTATAACAGGTCCTGTCATGAACACTTGGAAGAAGATCGGAGCGTCTTCCTCGGAATCAATGTCCAGCTCGGGAGAACAGCTTTGCGCCGTAGCGTGGGCACCGTTCCGAGGCATAATCGTAGGGAGCTCCGATGTTTCGCGCTAAAGCTGCGTCAGGCCCGCTAAGTTCTGAATCGGAGGTATCAACCGTGGCAGGTGATCGCGCTTTAGAAGCAGCGGCCCGGCAACGAGTCGGATTCATCAACGACAATTTCCCGTCCGAGTCGCCTTCAAAGTCGAGGGACCCGAAGCGAATCTTGAAGCCGGGCTCGAAGTCGACGACAAACGAAGTGGCCATCGAACTCGCTAGGAACTCGCCGGGACCCCTTCCCGGCGCGCCAAATGTCGAGTCTTAAACTCGGCACTAGTACTACCCGGTCCCTCGCGAGCGTGGAATTCGATGGTGCAACACACGTAACACACAGGAACACACGATTTTAGACAGGTTCAGTGCCCCTCGAATCGAGAGTAATACCCTACGTCCCGTATGTTATGTATTGCCTTTAGCGATTTGCTAATTGCGAAGTCTCGTAGCTTACGGGGGTCCCCGCTCCGCCTTATATGTCCGGGGAGCTAGGGTTACAATCGTAGTCCTAATCGATTACATGAATTACATATATGAGATTCTATCTCTAACTTTCTTTATCGATCCGCAGTTCTAATCAGACTACAAATTGTTCGATATCTTGCTCCTCAAGTCATTGTATACCGGCCTTAGTATCCGCCTTGTTTCCATACCGGTATACGTAATCTTCTATTATCCCAAACCGGTCAAAAACCAGTCCGTTGCCTATCGCCATTATCTCGTATCTTCCTTGATTTCCCACCATATCTCTCGCGTATCTATTCCTTCATCATCTCGTATACCCATAAGGCAAGTATACGACAACACCAACGTTTAACTCGCTGCTTGAGATTGATCCACATCTGGAAATACCGTACCAACATCCATACATGGGTCATCAACATCATAAGAAAAGATAGGAACATCATCAATATCATCCTTATCAACTATTTCAGCATCGGGATCATAGTCGTAATCAGAGCAATCATCAAAGTCAGAAGATTCAACCAATTAAGAGTCATAACTGCTATCACTTAATGCAACAAGTGAGTCGGTGTCGGAATACATGCCCTCTTCGTCAACTCCTACCGGTTCCTCATCATGAACATTTCTTTTCAGCTTTTTTACCTTTCTTTTTAGCTTGACTTGTTTGGGTTGGTACAACAACAAGAGTTTGGGTTTCGGTTTCTTTATTTCTCACCATGGGATGACACCTACTCTTCGTAGGAGAAAGTTGTAATGGACCTTCAAAATCATTTATTTCAGCATGAATGCACACTTCACTCTTCTCTCTATTCAACTAACCAATGAAGCAAATTTTCATCACTTTTTATCTCAACACACGCATCGTCCAAAGCACGCCATAGTGATATATATTGGCTAGAACCCCACAAACAATGTTGAGCAATTGATATGTTCTAGACCGGTCTTTCGAGAGTTTGAAGGGGTAAACTCGAATTATGGCTTCGAATCAGCACGATTCAATCCTGCAACCGCTACACCACTGCTCATGTTTAGTGGCGGAGCCGGACACAAAACACGGGGTGGGGGGGGGGATGAGGCAAATTTGTCAACGCATGTCGAGAAGTACACATGCAAATTCCTAAGATCTTATATACAATTGGACCACAAAAGCACTACCATAATATAACTCATTAGACAAGATCACAAGAACATTAGAACTCCACTTTTCTGTCCTTCACAGATGTCGAAATCGGCAATGATATCGTCATAGCTATAATCTTTTGAAAGTTCACCTTCTATGTGCACGAGCATGTTATTAGAAAGAAATTCATCCTCCATCTTGTTCCGCAGCCTTGTCTTAACCATTTTCAAGACAGAAAAAGCACGTTCAGCAGTAGCTGTTGAAACAGGAAGAGTAAGAAGCAACCTGAGCAATCTATCAATCAAGTGAAAACTCTATGGCGTCCCGTGTCAAAAAGGCATCGACAAAGCTCTACTAAAGTTGTAATTCTTTTAATCTCATCACTTCTAGAAGCCTCCAAAACAAAATGGTTTAGCTGGTACTCTAATCGAATTCTTTCTTGTGGGTTCAAATCTATTGGGTAGTATTTCTCAACCATTTTGCATATCTCACAAGCTTGAAAAGATGCAAATCCACCTTTTGGAACTAGTGTGAGGCTTAAAAGATCCATCACCTTCTCATTGAACCTCAGATTTATTTCAGTCAATTGAGTGTCCTCATTTAATAGCTGAAATAGATGTTTTGAGACGTAGGCGGTTTATTTCCTTGTCCTCATTTTTTCTCTCCTCTATAACATTATCTATGTGGATTGGATTATTCAACAAATCATGACACTCCTTAACTGAGTTGTTGTGGTCTGAAGAAGGATCAGATCCTACACAGACCAAGAATGCACAGTTCTTGTGGTAATGAACTTTCTTTCAACCGTTAAAACCTTGTGTTGTGAATGCATCATAACCACCTCTCTTCTTTATATTTTTGTTGCAAACAAAGCAAAAAGGCAATATGCGCAATCATTGCTCTGAGTACTCCAACCAACTTGGAAATTCACTAAACCAATGGTATTGGAAACGACATTGATGTCCTTTAGGCCTAGAAGCTTTATAGTTCTGTAATTTCGGTTGCATTGGACCTAACATCAAGTATGGCCTCTTCACCTCATTTTGTTGGTGGACAGGATACTACCATATTTGAGGACGTAATGCCGGATCCCTCTCCAAGTACTCAATGCCACGAAACACAACAGGTTGCTCTTGCTTCGTCCTATGATTTTCAGGCTCTATCAAGGGAACATGAATTGGAGCTTGCTGTTCCTCCACAACATCATTCTCATTGTTCAATTCGTCTCTCTTTCTTTTGAAAAATGACTTGATTTCTTGCTGTTGTTTAACCATTGTTACCTAGAGAGAAAAATAAAGCTACGTGTGATAAATCAAGGCATCCTAAAGGCTAAAATCTCAGTACAAGAAATAAAAACAAGGAATAAAAGAAGCAGTGCATACACAGACAGGGGCGAGGCGACCTAAGAGCTTGGATGACAGGGGGCGAGGCGGAGGCGTGCAAAGCGCATGCGAGGCGGGCCACCGTTGCTAGGGAAACCGTCAATCAGTTCGGCGAGCAATTGCCGGCGGCAATGGCGTCAGCCGTCAGGAACTTCTATTCTCCATCGTGTGCGAGGCTTGCGTGAGAAGCGTGATGTCTCCTAAAGTCCTCATGCCATAGGTTATGGGAGATCTTTTTGTTTTGCTCCGGGCTAATTCAATCGGTAGTGTTTTTTCTTTGTTGGGCCAACTTGGAAACTTGATGTCTTGGGCCTTGGGCTGTACATAACCAGGTAGTATGAATTCGAGTGGGTCTTTGAAAAATTTTTTGGGCCAAGGGGAGGGGGGGGGGCAGGCTGGCCGATGAATGGCTCCGCCAGTGCTCTCGTTGGTTATCAACCAAGCACAACTTGGTTGACCTCGCCGAAAAGGATTTACTACAAGCGAATCAAGAACACATGCATGAAGGGATAAACACGCAATTTGAAATTGCAAATATGAATGAACACTCTAAATTAAATGAGTTCAACCACTCGATTTGAAAGGACTAATCGTTACGATCGATGAGAACAAGAATAGAGGCCCTGGATAACGAGTAAAAGGACTTGTCGCCGCAGTTACAATGAATCAATCATAGTTTCTCAATGCAACTAAACAAAACCCAAGTCTAAACAGTGACGGCTACTGATTTTTATAGTCTAGGGATGTCCTAGGGTTGGGAGCGAACCAGGAGGCGGCGCCAATAACATGGGCTTAAGGCCCGACATGATACAAGGCCAAGACGGCCCAAACAGGTGATGCAGCAGGGACCAAACACGGAATGATTCACGATGGTTCTGGAGGTGGGACCAGAACCAAAACAAAGGCATCGTCGTCCTCTTTACAACACCTTTGAAAATGCTTCAGCTTTGATGTCGTATGAAGGAGAAATCATCAAAACAGTCTAGGGAGGTTTGTTAAATCCGAATCGAACGTGACGGCTTAGTTGGAGGCAACTTGTAACTTGGATGAGACTTTAGCTTGAGTGCATCTAGCATGGCGATGTCCTCATCAGCAATATCTTCAACTAATTATAGAAAACTATAGTTGTCCTGGTCAACTAGCCATGGTGACAAGCGCTCCCTTTTGCAATATTGCTTTGGCGCACCATCCGGCCTACTGAAATATGCACGAACTCTAATAATAAGTTGCAATTTATAGTGATTTGGCCTACAAATCACAACCCAAAACAATTTGTTGTTAGCTAAATCAAGCTATCACACACGAAATCCTACGAACCCAACTCGGTTATCGCTACATTGCAACAACGAATGCCTTGCTCTTTCGATGGCTTCGTGCTCCATCCCCCGTGGCTCCTTGCCCAGCCGTCGTCGCCGTCGCCAGGCACATCCAGCAGCCGCCGCAGCAAGCTCACTCGAGTAAGACTGCCCACGCTAGGTTTGCACGCCACCGCCGCTGCCTGCCCGCGCAACGTGCTCGCTCGTGCTAGGCTTGCACGCGAGCAGCCGCTGCGACCCCCGCGATGTCCGTTGCCTTGCCCACGCCCACCTGCCCTTGCAGCTCTTCGCGCGCCCGTCGTCGGTGCCTCGCCGCTGTTACGGTTAGTGAAAGTGCATCTAGACCCGCTAGTGGGTTTTGGTGTGTTGATGACAATACGATTAAAGAGATAATGTAATTTGTTGAGTTGTAACAGTAAAATGTCTTGTATATTTATTATGAACATTGTTGTATCATGACATGGATGTATATGGCTATCTACATGTGTATTATTGTATGCCATATGACAAAGAATGTGATGAAGGTGAAGCTACATGGATGATCAATAATGATAATCTCACGCCATGTGTCACACGAAGAAAAATGAAGCTTGGATGATATGTCACATATTGGTTATTGAAATTGTTACCATACAAATATTTGTGGCTTAACTCTTGGCATTATATTCAAGCAATCAACCCATATCACAACAAAGATTAATACAACCTCGAAGGTGAATATCAAGCGTGTGTTAATGGATGATGCAAAGAAATGTGTGAACCATGATGGTAAGTTGATGAAGGGTTAGCAAGGACTTGGCTACGATGGACCATACATTGGAGAAGGGCGAGCAAGAGGCTTGGTGCCGAAGAACCTTTGTAGTGGAGAAGAGCAAGTGGATGCTGAATCCGATGTATCAAAGAAGCCATGGAGGATTGCATATTTCCTAGTGTAAATTATTTAAGAATCAAGAAGAAAAGGTGACATGGATATGGGTGTCTTGTCTATTTAATGAGAAAATCCATGGTCATCATCACAAGGTAGATAATGCTCAAGTGAAGAATTATTGTTAGCCCTCAAGAAGTAAAATATGAAGCATTTCAGCATATGACTTTATCACAAGCTCAAGTGGAAGAAAATTAGTTTTTATCTAACATGTGTTGAATGACAACGTCAAAGTGCTCAAAATCCTAGAGAGAAACCAATCGAGTGACCTATACCTCAAACTTTGTGTTTTGCCAAGTCAAGGCGATCGAGGCCGCCCTAACAAGGAGGTCGGACCGCCTTGAACCGAGTTTCTCAGGGTAGTAGGTCAAGGCGGTCGAGCCGCCCTGTCAAGGAGGTCGGACCGCATTGAAGTAAGTTTTCTAGGGTCAAGTTCGGGTCGGTGAGTTTTTAGCCTTAGAAGTGAAGCAAAGTTAGGTTGTGTGGTTTAAGCAATCAAATTTGTGGTTTGTGGAGGTTTTTGCGTCGGGATGTTGGTTGGCTGCTAGTGCAAGGCGGTAAGGCCGCCACGACCGGACGGTCGAGCCGCCACTGAGCCTAACAACTCCAACGGCTAACTTTTGAAAAAAAAAACTTTTAAATAGCCTTCCACCACTCACTTTGGTTGTTGCTTGGTTCTTGCGCGACTCTATCGCATTCCAACCGCCATTTGAGCTCTCCCCAACCTCTCTTTGTGAGATCCAAGTGATTTATGCTAAAACTTTTAATTGGGTTAAGAGATTTGAGTGTATGAACACAAGCGAGCAAAACCTAAGTCTTGAATACTTTGAGCTACGTCAAGCAACTCGCGAATCATTTGTCGCTCTTGGAGGTGAAGCCTCCTAGATGGCTATGCGTCGCCCTAGAGCTCCCAAGCTTGTGGTGAGCCTTGGGAAAGTTTGTGAAGAATGTGACCATGCCTCCGATGTGGAAAATATCAAGATAGTGGATTGAGGGAAGTGGTTAAAAGAGACCGGACTTGGAGCGTGCCGATGAGCAGCTCGAGCTTCCTCAAACAGAGACGTAGGGATCATGTTGAGGTGATTCCGAACTTCGGTAAACAAATTTGTGTGTCTCTGCCACTCTTGTCTTTCTTGTTGTTTTCTAGCTTATATTTGTGCTTCCGCTTCGATCTATTTTGGTGTGCTCTTTTGTGTACGGATACTTCGTGTATGTGCTAAGAAAGACCTCTAAAGCAACTCCATAAGTTTTGGTTTGAGCTAGGATTCAATTTTGAAAGAGCTGACCTATTCTCGCCTATGCAAGGCAGTCGAGCCGCCTCGATAAGGAGGTCGGACCAGGTTGAACTAGTGTGCCCTATTCCGTCCGTGCAAGGAGGTTTGACCGGGTTGACAAGGAGGTCGGACCGGATTGAACTAACTCGTGCGAAAATGTTTTATTATTTTCAGGTTTCGCCTATTCACCCCCTCTAAGCGTCATCATGGTCCTTTCATTTAGGGCTTTTGGGGGGGGGGGCAGGAGTCGAGCTGGCGTCGGGGCGTCTAGTTTGGGGAGCAGGAGTCGAACCGGTCGGCAGCGTCGTGTTTAGGGGCGCACGAGTAAGGATAGCGGAGTCCTTTCCTTGGTCTAATTTATTTCTTTTATTTTTATTCATTTTATTTATCCTATGCTAACAGAAGAGAAAAGGATGGCAAAACGCCCCATTCAAACCGACAGAGCAGGGGCGTACGCGCAAAGATGAAAAAACAGGGGTAAAAATAGATATATACTTCAAAACAAGGGCACACGGGCAATTGTCCCAATGATCAATATATACCATAAAATGATAGAGAAATTATAAGTAAAAGATAGTCATATCAAGCACCAACAGAGCTATTTGCTTCTCGGACTAAAATATTAGTCCTATCACATCAAAAAAGAATCTTAAATAAAGTACTAAATAAAGTTTAATTACAAAACTAATTGCAGAACTCCTAGGCTAATTTGTGAGATGAATCTAAATAAGTCACGATTAACGGATGGTTACTCGTAGCATCATTTTTGCAAAATATAAATTAATTAGGCTCATTAGATTCATCCCGTATATTGGCACTCATTTGTCAAAAATGTTGTCATTAAACTGAAATATTCATAAATAGCAAAATTCTCTTTGATGTGACAGAGCTAAACTTTTAGTATCATAGCCATGGTCGAAACTTGAAATGTCTCGTGGGCCTCACACGAATATAGGATTGTCGGATTCGATCTCCCGGCCACACGGTTGTCGAGCTATTGGAGGGGTGTCCACCCATGTATGAAGGGTATATAGGGCCACCCGATGTGTGATTGATGGGGGAGATGGTTGGGTTTTAGTTCCACATGAGATATTGATGAGGAAGCCCTATTAATATGGTGGAGGGAATCTTACCTATAAGACTAGTTTTTTAGGTTGAGGTGATTCAGGATCTTAGTAGGGGTTCTAATTGGGTCTATGATTTTGTAGATCTAATATGACCTGGACTAGGAGCGGAGCTCGTGGATGCGACGAGCCGGGCTGCACTTTATAAATTAAGGGCATGTTTGGGTGTTGTAGTTTTTCAAAACCAAAGTATTATGAAACTAGAAACCATTGTCAAGCAAAACCATAGTTTAGGAAAAAAGAGGTCAGGAGTGGAGTTTTAAAACTCCAAAATGGTTGCACTTTTTGCATTACTATGGTTTTTAAAACTGTAAATCTTGTTACATCCAAACACCTCCATACTTCCTAGAACCAAAGTATTTTGCAAAACCCCTGTATTCTTACGAAACTCCTAAAATACTTTATATCCAAACAGGACCTAAGTGATTAATGTGGAGCTACCTTTTGGTAATTGTTTCCTATCCACACCAAAGTAATTAAAGTAGACTCATGTTCTAAGCATGTTACATGAATCTCATGAATAATATGCTGGAATTGCTTTCACACCTTGTCCATCGTATTGCATCCGCATTCAAATACTCTCTATGGCGTTTTCCCTTCTATGTAGTGAACTCAATCTATGACACAGCGTAATTTGCAGGTACAGTAGTGTTGATGCCACAAGCTACCAACAAGCCTAAGCCTGACCATCGGAACTTGGGTAGCAGTGACTCGCTACAGCAGCAGCCATTTCAGGCACTTGCTACGGAGATCAAAAACTAATCCGATGTGCATGCCTCCAAAGCGACACGGAAGAGAGAAGATTGTGAGAATGCAAAGAACCTCTACAAACTGCCCACTGACGCAAAAAATCCAAAGAAGTAAGATTCCCATCAGTGGTTGAAGTAAACAATCCTATTGAATTCCTATGCTACATAAGAAAATTCTAAAATAAGTAAAAAAATGAGAAATGACTATAAATCACCATAGTATTGAATATTTTTTGGAATAAAAGAAAAGCACTCACATTTATTGAGTTTTTATTTGCACAAAACTTAAGTATTAACGTTAGCTTGGCAGTTACGTAGATAGACTGACTAGTTCTTATCGTTTTCACAAGAGCGCTATGACATTTTGGATGCGGTCGCCGGAGGCGTCACAACGAACATGGGACAATTACGAGGCACATATGTCGCCGAAGAAACCCTAGCCGCCGAGGCGACTCGGAGGCGACTCAATGGCGATCTCGCGATCCCAGCGCTGATCCTCGACAAGTCGGCCTCGGACTGCAACTCGTCTACGCCTAGGACTCTGTTCCTACGTAGGACAACAGGATATTACCACGCGATGGTCGAGTTTCTCTCCGTGTTTCGACAGGATAGGGTTCGACGTGTTACTTGGAACAGATCGGTGCCGACTCCACATTAAGTTACCTGCGGCTGTAGTGGGGGTGATCCGGTGGCTCCGGTGAGGAACCTGCCCACCCGAAACTACCACCGCAGCGTAATCTTCCGGGGAGATCCGAAAGTTCTCCGATGGCGAGTGGTGGGAGTGGGAGTACACCCTCTATGGCGCCCGGCCATGACGGTGATCCGAAGAAGTTGAAACTAAAAGGGGCTCTAACGACGGCGACGTCCGGTAATGAGTGGGCGTTGGAGATCCATAAGAAAACGGATGAAAGGAGGAAGAAACCCATTCAAGGTGAGGAGGATGCTTTGGAAGAGGACGTGTTGGCCTTCGACATGGACGAAATTGAAGCAAGCTTACCCATGCGTTTCCTGGCTATGGCTTACTTCAAGTCTAAAAAGGATTTCAACCCTAGATACTTGTTTGAGGACATGGCTGCGGCATGGAGGATCACGGATCTTGCACCAGTCCAGCGATTGGAGGAGAAGAAATTCCTAATTGAGTTCGGGATCGAAGAAGAGCTCATGCGTGTGGTTAATGGGGGACCATGGATCCATAAGGGGGACTCCCTCCTGGTGGTGTACTATGACGGTATTACGAGGCCATCGGCGAGTGGAATTTAATACTATTCCGCTCCGGATACGCCTATATGATCTTCCACCTCCGATGAGGACCGAGGCCTTCGCTGAAAAGATTGGAGGAAGTTTTGGCGATTTCGTGCAGGCCGATCCGAGATACCCAGGGTACTTAAGGGTCGTGGTTTTATACCCTCCGAAGAAAGTGCTGCAACCTGAATCGAAGGTGAATTTAGGACGCCGGGGAATGATGTCAATTGTGGTCGGTTATGAAAATGTGCCATACTTCGTTTTGCATGTGGACGCATTGGGCATGCGATGCGCGAGTGTGCAGCGGTGGATCCAGATAAACGGAATGTCAAATTTGGGGAGATATTGCGGGCTTCGCCACCAAGAAGGGCTAGAGACCAGACAGTGAGGACTAGGCCATCGTGGACAGCAAGAAACCTGTTTGGGTCATCAATGCCTGTCGGAAGAGACACCGGATCGAGTACTTCGAGAAAGTCGGATGCTAGTGCTTGGAAAGGGCGATATGCGAAATGCTGCTCCAAAGGAAGACACAGGGGAAGCCAAACTAAATGTCGCTCAGCCTACGGAGGATGGTACCGGTGATGGGGAGGAAGGGAGCCAGGGCATGATGATTGATGTCGCGCTCCCGTAGGGCAGCCGTCCGAGAATGGAAGGAAAGCGGGAGCCGCCTATCCTTTGCCACTAACATGTCCACGGACCTCGAGTCGGTTGATAGTGGAGTTAAGGGTAAAGAGGCAGATGCTAATTAGATGGCGATTGAGCGCTTCTATGATAGGAAGTTTGGTGCTAGGTCCTTACGAGAGGGAGACAAAGTGAGGAAAGCGGAGCATCCGGATGAGTCGGAGCTGTCTGAGGCGAGCCAGCAGTTAGGCGGCCAACTACCGATTGAAGGGACAGATGAGAAGACTGGAGCTGCTACTACCAAGGAGATGACGGAGCAGCCCACAGCAATAAAATGCATTTCATGGCATTCATGTGCATGTCATCACATTTTATTTGTGAGATCATTAAGCATGTGATATTAATCATAAGCACATAAAATATCCAATTAACTAAAGAATAAAGGAAATGTCAAAAAGAAATGAAATAAGAAGAAAATTCAAGTTTAACATTTTCTATGGTTCAAATATCACAAATAAAGATTTATGGAAATTTACTCGAAAGTATTTTGTCGTGCAAAAATAATTGCAGAAAATAAACAAAGTCTCTTTATTGAATTTTAGCTATGAATTTTTAATCTGAAAATGATTTGGATTTTCTACTGGCACTTAATTGGAAATGTGCCTAAAATCTTCTCAACTACACCCCTGAATTTTTGCGGAATTTTTAGAGCTTCGGAAGGGTGCTTTTCAATTAAACATAAACCCGGGGGTTTTATGTAAAAGGACCACACCCCCACTCGTCATCCTCTTCTCTCTCTCACCGCGCGCTCGCGCCGCCCGCGACGCACCGCCTCTCCGGCGTGGTGCCACGACCCGGGCCACGCAGCCGCTTCGCGGGCCACGCAGCTGCTGGTCGGGAACCGCCACGGAGGGGGATAAAAGCCCCGCCGGCTCCCATTTTTCTTTCCTCTTTTCCACTCGTTCGCCCCGCCATTGCCGCACCTCAAAACCTCACCGTCGCCGGACCGTTCTGGTCTTTCCCCGTCCGAACCACCAACGCCAAGAGCTCCGCCAAACCACCGTGAAGCTTCCCCAACCGGTCAAACCGCTTGAGCATCTTTACTCCGACGAGGCGAAGCCGTTTTCCTTCATCGGGCCATCATCGTCGTTCCTCCGCCCCGCACGGAAATTGAAGCTCTCCGGTGAGTCCTAGCCCTTCATTCTTCCCGGAATTGATGCGCAACTATCTCTGCTAGCCCTAGAGCAAGAGCTCATCCAACTTCCTTCACGAGGTTCGTCGGGATTTCCTCGTCTCCCGGAGTTTCTTCACCGCCGCCGCCATACTCACGGTGAGTTCCCCTTCCCGCTAGTGCGCATGCTCCGTAGACCTTTTGTCGTCGTTGTGCGTGTGCCGTAGAAGCTCCCCGTGCTGGTTGTTGTAAGTTTCGAGCTCTCCGGCGAGCCTCGCACCGTGCCGAGGGCACCGCCATGTCTAGACCTCGCCGCCGGCGTGCGGAGAGCCGAGCTCATGCTAGTTGCTCACCACGTTTGGATTCGCCTTGTAGCGTAGAGCACGTCGGTGTCGTCACGGCGAGCTTTGGCTCAACGGCGACCAGCTCCGGTGGCCCCGCCGCCGCGGGGCCGCCGCCGCGGTGGTGCCACACCGCGGGCCACACGTGGTTGGGATCGCGTGTGGCCACGCGCGGATTAGGTGTGGCCACCCTATGGTCCTTGGTGTGGCACGATTTGAAATTTAAACTTTCAAAATTTGTAGAAGCTTCAATAAAATTCAGAAAAATACCAAACCAACTTTGTTAGACTCGGAAAAATGAGATCTATCCATTTGTGAAATAAAATAATTAATTTGAATAAGTTTAGTTATAATTTGTAATTAATCCCCTTTCTTTAATAAAGAAAAGCTATTATTTTATGTAAATAAAATGTTTATTTATGAAAAACAATTTTATTTAGTGAAGGAGATACTCGTAGACGAAATTAATAATGAAATTTATTTTTCCAAAATTAAACTTAAAGTGTATTATTATTTATATGATCACAATGTATTAACCTTTAATCACTCAAGGTAATTATTTACTTATGGGCCAATAAATCAGATTAATGTGTTAATTATTAAACTTAAGTAATTAGTGACCTTAATTAAGTAATTAAGGAAGACAAAATTAATTAATAATAATCTTAATTAAACATTTGTTAATCGGCATAATTAATTGTTAATTAATGCTTAATGAACATACTTATCCATAATCGGTTAATTAACTAAAGTGATTAATGCACTCTTGCATACTTTCATCATGTGCATTCATGCATACATGATTGTGAATCGCGACTGCATTGCTGGTCGACTAGGTTCGAAGTAATCGAGGTTCCACCCGAGGGCGAGTCGAGAGTGGGGATCTCGAAATCGACCCGACCGCCGAGGAGACTAACTTCGAACAAACTCAAGGCAAGCCCCGGTGCATTCCACCTATGTTTTTAAATATTTTACTTTATCACATAGTACAGCTTATGCTTGTGCATTAGGTGTTAGGGTTTGGTTGACACCTTAGATGCATTATGGTAGGTTTCCGTTTGTTCAAGTTATACTTGGTACAGTGTAGCTCAATAGAGGCTAAGCTTAATGCATAGGCGTAACGGTAGATGTTTAGGGCACTTAAAGCATGGAGGCTTTAAGAGTGTTTATGTTGACCTTAAAGATGTTGAGAGTGATAATGAAGTTGAGACCGGACGGGTCCCGTAGGAGAAAGGGCAAGACGGAGATGAGGTCTTGCAAGGTGGTAGCCCCGTCTCGTGTCGGTCAAGGACCGTACCGTTGTCGGCTTAGTTGAACAAGTTTGAACGTACCGTGCTACATGCTGGTATCATGGGCCCAGCAAGCTGATGTACCCTATCGCCCTAGAGATGTAACGTAGCCAACTCTCTTTTGCCGACTGTCGGTGAGAGGATAGTCTCACGGGAGGGAGCTGGGTCGACCACGAGGGAAGTCGTGGCTTCGCCATACTCCCGGGGAGTTTGAAATGGCTAGTCTGCTGTCGGTGCTAGCGGGAAAGGTTGTCGTATACGATCGGTGCGATGCGTATACGTCGTGTAGTCGGGTTTTGCCAGCTGGTATAAAATCGGTTCGAATCCTCGTCCCTCGCAGATAATGAGTACCCCTTGTTTAGCTCGTCACATCGTAGTAACTTTTATGAATGATGAGGAAGATGAGAGATGGAAGGATAAATAATTATTATATCTTGTTTGGAAACTTGATTGAATAGAGTTAGGTTGCAAACACCATGGCTAATGAACATAACCTCGAGCTAAAATACTGAAAGTAAGGACCCACCCTTTAATGCTGTTTTTCGCAAAGGAGTAAACCCCACAGACCGTAAAGCCTTTGCATTCTAGACGTCGGCCTTAGCGTGCCACGTTGACGGGTCGGTCTTGCTGAGTATTAGAATACTCAAGGTTTGTTCGTTACCTTACAGGGAATGAGTCGTGTTATGACGACTTATACGGCAGTTTTCCCGAGGAGGAGCAAGTGTCCCGAGGGAGGTTCCCTTCAGTGGGAACGCATTCCCACACCTTGAAGAGAGAGGACCGTGATGTACGAAGGGCTCGGTGCATCACGTCGTTTCGTCTTAAGTCCGATGAGTTGTAATAGAACAAGCTTCCGCTGAATACTCGTAGGATGTTGACACTTCAATAATGTTATCTTTCCGCTGCACGAATGTTTGTATTTCGAAAACTTGGTTGTATTATACCATGATGTATATATTCTCGCTTGTATGAGATGATGTTTCGTTGTAACTCGCTTCGTCGAGTGTCCCTCTGTTCCGATTCCTGGGTGGTCCCGAAGGGGATGTCACAGCTGGTATCGGAGCGGTTCGGAGGCAACAGACACGTCATTACAAGTCTATTTTCAAAACTTAACACGTTTATGCGATAGACGATGAGAGAGTACGGAGCCTATAAGGATGTAGAATAGTTAGATTTTTACTAACTCGTCGACGTTTGGGCTCGTGGGAAGTGCTAACTATTCGTCGTAGTTTCTTTACTACAGTACGTATAGCTAGTTCTCGAGCATGCATCATGTTATATTCTGCACTAAATAAATATTGGGTATGTACTTAGCTAATTCGTAGTACTTTATAGGTTGTTCCGTTCGTTTTTCTTCTGTGGGAAGAAGTGTTTAACTTGTTAAACATGTTCCCTGCAGATGTCGATCACTCGTGGTAGGAAGCGCGCCCGGGAGGAGTAGGAGGCACGAGCTGCACGTGTCGCTGAGCTGGAGCAGCAGCTTCACGGTTTGGAGCTAAGGACACAGAGTCGGGACCGACGGTTGGGTGCTTGGAAGCACCGCTGTCGAGTGGACTGTCGGGAGATCCGGAGGTCCCACGCTAGGATCGCCGAGCTGGAGGAGCAGATAGTGGAGGTGACCCGCGCGCGTGACGAGTACCGTGAGGCGGTCATCGCCTTTGACGCGCAGCCGACTACGAGGACCGAGGAGCGAGACGCCGCCCGCGCCGCAGGAGACACGCAGGAGCTACGGGCGGACATGGTGACGGCGTAGCGGGACCACTTGGTGGAGGTCTTAGTCACGAGAGAGGTCGAGCTGGGTCGGCTACGGATGCAGTACAACGGGCTAGCCGAGGCACACCACGCACTGCTCCACGACCTCGACGACCTGTTTGAGGAGTTCGAGCGGTTGCAGCAGCGAGGCAGCAGCAGCAGCAGCAGGAGCAGCAGCAGGGTCCACCGGACGAGGAGGTCTCCGGGATGGACTACGAGCCACCACCCGCTTCGCCGGCTTGGGACGTCGAGTCGGACGGCGGCGATCCACGCGCCGTCGGCTTAGTTGTGTGGTGTTTTTACTAATGTAGGAGGGTAGCCACATTTTGCTGACATAGGTCGGATGTATATAGGGTACTAGCGGAGGTTGGGCAGTTGGGAGTGTACGCAGAGTGGGTTTGAGTTTGTATCAACAATAACAATGGGAAGGAAGTAGTACTATATATATATGCAGTTGTTAGAATAAACAAATGTGCTAAAATATTAGGATTAGTTTCTAGTTGTATCCGATGCTCTTACTTCTTCACAGAGATTGACAGACACACGTACGGGTGTGAGTGAAGTAAGAGGATCAAGGGAAGATGTTCGTGTAGTCAGGTCGGAGAGACAGCTGCAGGAAAAGGAGGAGTTGCTAGCAATTAGAGAGGCGCAGTTGCTAAACCGGGAGCAGCAGATTCAATTTAAGGATCAGCAACTAGCAAACGCGCATGCATTGATCACTCGGTTAGAGCAAGATCTGCTGCAAGCACACAACGCCATAATGAATGAAGCAATAGGACAACAACCTCCAAGAGATGAACCGATAGCGCAGGAGAATCCTATGGAGGCTGAATCGAAGAAGAAGAGGAGGATCCCGAAGAGATAATGGACGTGGATTCAGTCATAGACTTCACGGAGATTCCACGACTAGAGGATGCGAGAATCCGAGACAAGCAGTTCCATAAGCCAGGAGGTGACATCCGAGCGTCGCGAAGAATAGTGGAGTGCTAGCTAGTAGTGAGTGAGAAAACTAGTATGTAAACCGGGCGCTAGTTAAATAAGGGGCGTGATGTAACCACGCCCGAGTGTATCATAGGAACCGTTGTAACGTGAGTGTAGAAATATGTGTTATTGGATTTGGTGGTTGCTTTAATAAAGATGGCTTGTTGCATAAAGATTCCCTTGGAAGTCCTCATCTACGTATTCCTGTCCTTCCATTATTATGTTGGAATGAAGATGTCTAACGTAAACTTTCTTGGACAGAATGGTTGGAACAAGGAGACGCGATGAGCCCGAGACTTCTCAACGCGGGGCGGGAACACCACCACCACCCCCGACCTTGGCACAGAGCTATCGCTGCAGATCTGGATTCTCGCGCGGAACAGCGGGAATTATTGGAGCAACCGGTCCGCAACATCGCTCCCCAAGAACGTCACCGGGGCCGCAATGCACCGGAGGAAAGGGTGACCTTCTCGGACTTCTTATCGGTTCGCCCCCGGTCTTCTCGGATGCGGGTGAGCCCTTGGAAGCCGACAACCGGCTGCGTACCATGGAGTCGAAGCCGGAGCTGTTTCCGTGCACGGATCATCGGAAGACCCTCTTTGCTTCCCAGCGAGTTGCAAGGATTTGCTGGAGCTTGGTGGGCCAACTACAAAGCAATGTTTCCTCCAGGACATCGGATTTCATGGGCAGAGTTCACTAAAGCCTTCGAGAGAGCATCATATTCCGGAAGGCTTAATGAATCGAAGAGAAAGGAGTTCCTCTCACCGAAGCAAGGGGATATGAATGTTCACACCTACTCTAAGGTATTCAACCGCCTTGCTCAGTATGCTCCCGAACATGTGGACACAGATATCTGTCACACCCGGTTTTAACGACCAAAACCGAATGCATCCGTATGCGTGCCCGGGAACAAGTTTTCACGCACACAGGACAAATAATGTGATAAAAGAACAATGTCTTTAATAAATCGAATACTTACATCGATATTGTCTCAAAGGACTAAATACAATATACGCTAGCGGAAGACTCCATAACACCACGGGCAATCGACCGGGGTTTCGCACGCCTAGACCTTTCTCTTCGGTAGTCTTCTCCATCTTCCGAGCAGCAGTAGTTTGTAGCAAAAAGGGAAATAGCAAGAGTGAGTACATGTCGTACTCAGCAAGTGTGGGAATACATGTCATGTAAGCTGAATGAAAGGAAGGCTAACACATGGTTTGCATCGGAAAGCACCTACACTAGTCAAGTTATTTTAAGCAACCTATTTACTAAGTGAATATGAACCATCGAAGTTACCCCACCTGTCAACCACCGCAAGCTACCCTACTTGCAGCAAACCACACCTACAGAGTTACCCCGCCTCGTAGCAAAACCACACTACAGGTTACCCCGCCCGTAGCAATCTACGAGTTACTCCACCCGTCCATACCCTCTAGTTCTCGTGAGGATCCAGGCCGTTCGTGACCGTGAACACGGCTGTTAATAACGGTTTTACACTCTGCAGAGGTGGCACAACTTTACCCACAGGTCGGTGATTCCATCACCCGTCGGTGACTAAAACCTCTATTATACCGAGCACACTTTCTTAGGTGTGAGGCCAAGAGATCACCGCAAGGTCTTTTCTAAGGACTTCCCGGCTTGCAAAACGCCCATGCTAAGGTTTCACCGCCGTAAAAGTGACGCATCACCCGGAGGCCCCCTCTTGCACCGTGGCTTCAAGTACTCGCCTTTCCTCGCCCGAATCCGGAAGACACCTTCTTCCTTCATCCTTCCTCGACGCCCGCAAAGCCGGGAAGTTACCTTGGTACTAAACCTTACCTACCCATTATCAGCCCCGTGCTTTGTGCGGAAGTCCCGGGTTGCCGCTCCAAGAACCGGTCCTTATGATCCCAAACAGGTACCACCACACCCAACAGTGTGCACCGGCACCATCATCGACAATCCTCCTGTCGAGATCACCTAAGTTCCATGTTGCTAAAAAGCATTACCAGTTCTTGATCATTATGTTCAAGTGGACAATTAGTCAAGATTGGCATTTAGTTCAAGTTGAACCCCATTATAAGCAACTAAGCAAAGATGTACCCATACTATAACACTACACCCAAAACCAAGGCGACAAGGTAAAAGTATGGAACAGGGTATGACACAATAGGATTCAAATTAAATGCAATGCATAAAAGTAAATTCAGATAGTAAGAAGTAGGCGCAATGTGCATCAAGGACACTTGCCTGTTTCCCTTTGCTGCTGCTCATGTCTTCAAGTCTTGCTCTTGAGTTCTTCGAAATGTACGTTCTTCTATTTAACGTCACACCGACACAAAACATGCAAGAAACAAGCATACAAGCAAACTAAGAAACAGTACAACAAACAATACCTAATGACTATGAAAACAGTACTAATAAATAGTACTCGTCGCTACGATCGCGTGAGCGCAAGAATCACCTTAATTGGAGTTACAAGCAATAAGATAAGAATGTTTCAAAATCTAGGGTTTAAATGCAAGATAGCCTTTTTCCCATAAATAATTAATTATATTTATGCAACAGGAATAAGTAAAAGATTATTTTATTTGTAAATAAAGAGAGATGAAATAAATAAATTATTTTTTCGCAAAATAAACAGGAAGGAAATTTATTTCTGATCTAAAAGCATATTTTACATTATTCTATGGAAATCATAAAGGTTAGGGTTGCAAAATAATCTATTTCGAAAAATAAACAAATAAATTAAATTATCTTTATAAAACAGAAACAATTAATTCAATCAAACATAAAACAATAACTTTTACATGGAAAACAATATATTTATTTTATTATAATAAAGCAGAGAAGACTATATTTATTTTTGTAAAGCAGCGACCAGGTTTCGTTATTGCTAAATAGAGGATCTAACTGCAAAAAGAACAGAGCAGCTGGCTGGGCAAAGCTCTAACGTGATCGCATGGCAGCACATGATGGTGCTGGTCGTTCTTGGCTGGAGGGCTCGGCTTTGCATCGCATTTGTTCTGGAGCAACAAAAGTAAACAACGAACTCACCTAGGACGTTGGCTGCGGAGTGGCTTGACGGAGGTAAGAGATCGACGATGATTCGCGTCAGCGATTTAACAGCGTCTACGACGGCAGAACTCGATGGCGACTTCAGAAATCGGTGGGAACTGCTCCAGACTTCCTTCTAGGTTTCACGGTGACTCGAGGACGGCTCCCTGGCTGCAACTTGACGATTTTGACGTTGGAGCTCTAATGGCGGCGGCTGCGCGAGAGGAGCTGCGGCTAGGACACGAGAGGTGGCGGCTTCGGTGTGAGGGCTTCCAGGGGCGAACTAGGCGACGATTTATAGATGTTGGGCGGACCTTCTCGTACGGGCTCGGAGATAGGGATTGGTCTGGTGCAAGGAACGCACGAGGCGGCGGTGGAGTCCGTATCCTATAAGACGAAGAAGACGACTCGTGGGCTGCGTGAGCTGCTACCGTGGCTTAGACTTTGTGCTGGGTCAAACACATCGGCTTCAGAGTTGTTGTGCTGGTTGGGCTCGTGGAACAGCTGCCTACGTGAGAGGAAAACAAATAATAATAGGCCGTAAGGAAAAAGAAAAGAAAATAAGGATACGGAAGCCTAGGTTTGGATCACAACAGAGAGAGAAAGAAATACAGCTTGGGCCTGCCTCGGGAGGGAACTCGGCCTAGAAGACAATTGGGTTTTCTTTTTCTTTTTATAAATCCTATTCATATTTACAACTAATTCCAATCCATTTTTACTCGGTATTTGAAATACATTTTCCACACAACAAAGACCCAATGCAAATTACCAGCATGAATGCATTCAAACAATATATAAATGTTTAATCTAACTCTTATATTTAGTTTAGATTAGGTAAAAAAAATAGTACGGAATTAATTGGTTTCCAAATCAAAGTAATTGAAGGTAACTAAACTCTTTTTAATTGTTGAATTTAAAACACTTTGGAAAATTAAAATTGCTTTAAACCAAAATAGTTATTATCAAATAAATTCTTTTATAAATCACATGAGCCTATAAAACAACTATTTTCTTAATTCAATAAATCAAAGACATTTATTTGATAAGCCATTTTCACCTATTTAAAGTATTTAAACCATAAATCAAGGGTATTTCTCAAACCAGAAGCTTTTATTAATCAAGCTTTATTTATTTTCGAAAGTAGCTCCTTTTTCTCACATGAAATGATAAAGCTCTCATTTTGCTTACAAAGAGAAAATATATTGTATAAAATAATGCTTTTTGAAATAAATTATTTTCATAAATCAAATACAACTTTTCAATAATTTATTTTCATAACCAAAGCAAATCATAGGTGCATTTGTAAAAGTTGAACAAAGAATCTTTATAAACAAAATAACTTATATTAATTGGTTGAGTTTAAGAATAACTCTTTTTCTTAAAGAAGAAAGAAAGAAAGAAAATATAATTTCAATTTTAACTTTTAGATAAAATTCAAACATGCTTCAAAAAGTTTTAAAATTTAGTGACTTTTATGGATAACTCGAATTTGAAATTCCGAGGTGTTACGGATACCAAGAAGAAGAACCTGTTCAAGGAGGGAATGAGTACCAAGCTACGGCCTCGCTTGGTGTTGAATAAGACCGACAGCCTTCACCGACTTTGTGAGTGACGCTATTGCACCGGAAGACTCTATCCGTCTTCATCGGACGGAGAAGAACAAGAAGAGGCCGGCTACGGGACAAGGAAGTGGGGGGCCATCAAAATACAGGCTGGTCTACACCGCACCCTCGAGTCGGCGTTATCGCATGCACCCTCTCGTCCCAATTTCTCCCGGTAGAATCAATCACCCCGAAGAACCTCAACAACAGCGGCCGAATCAATCGTCCGCCCTATCAGCAACAGTAACTACCGGAATCCCCGACCGGTGGGTCAAGCACCACGACAGAATGGACCGCCATGCTTTAATTGTGGCCGTTCGAGACACTATTACCGCAGTTGTCCATATCCTCGAAGGCACCATATGCACCCCGACCTCAAGGGCAGCCGCAGAACCAACGGAGGGCACCAGCCAAGAGTACCCCGAGCAAAGACGGGCCGTGCCAACTTTACGACGGCCGAGGAGCTACCCGAAGGAGGACAAATCTTAGCGGGTATGTTTTCTATCGCTGAACATCCTGCTATGGTTTTATTTGATTCGGGAGCTACGCATAATTTCATCGACAAGTCATATATTGTTAAGCATTGCATCATGCCATCCAAGCTACTATGTGCTCATATCATCTCAACACACTGGGGTAAAATCCTTACTAATGAAGAAGCTGCCAATATGCCATTGAGATTGGGTAGCAAGGTTTATCCTACTTCGTTGATCATATTGGATGGGCAAGGGTTAGATGCAATTATTGGCATGCAATGGATGAACTTCCATAAGGCGATATTGGATATAGCGTCTCGAGCCGTATATCCGAACTCTCCTGTTCATGGTCGAGATTGCTTGCTTTTAACTTTTCCTCAAGCTATGCTGCCAATGGTCAATAAGGTTGTAGGTAAGAGTCCGGAAGATATACCCATAGTCCGTGAGTATCCGGATGTCTTCCCGGACGACTTGCCGGGACTACCGCCGGATCGAGCGGTAGAGTTTAAGATAGAGTTGCAGCCTGGAACGGCACCCATATCAAGAAGACCGTATCGGATGCCACCGAATGAGCTAGCAGAATTGAAAGTGCAACTAAAGGAATTATTGGACAAAGGATATATACGGCCAAGTTCATCACCATGGGGATGCCCAGCCTTGTTTGTAAAGAAGAAAGACAAGACCTTGAGGCTATGTGTGGATTATAGACCTCCGAATTCGGTTACCATCAAGAACAGGTATCCTCTGCCGAGGATTGATATCTTGTTCGATCAACCGATGGGAGCTAAAGTCTTCTCCAAGATAGATCTTCGCTCAGGATATCATCGATTAAGATAAGAGTCGAAGATATACCGAAGACCGCATTTTCCACAAGGTATGGACTTTATGAATATCCGGTGATGTCATTTGGATTGACCAACGCACCAAGCACATTTCATGTATCTCATGAATTCGGTGTTCATGCCCGAGCTGGACAAGTTTGTCGTGGTATTCATTGACGACATCTTGATCTACTCTAAGTCAGCGAGAGGAACATGCCAACCACTTAAGAGTGGTGTTGCAACGACTAAGGGATCATCGGTTGTATGCTAAGTTCAGCAAGTGTGAATTTTGGCTAAAGGAAGTACCGTTCCTAGGTCATGTGATATCAGCCGAAGGAGTGGCCGTTGATCCAAGCAAAGTTCAAGAGGTGTTAGATTGGAAATCACCGAAGTCCTGTCTCACGCATTAGGAGTTTCTTGGGATTAGCTGGCTATTATAGAAGGTTCATCCCAAATTTCTCAAAGATCGCCAAGCCAATGACTAAGCTACTAGAAAAGGATAAGAAGTACATATGGAGCAAGGAATGTGAAGAAGCTTTTCAAACATTGAAGAAGTTGTTGACTACAGCTCCTGTACTTGCTCGACCAGCATTTGACGAAGCCTTTTGATGTGTATTGTGATGCATCGAGAACAGGACTCGGATGTGTTCTAATGCAGGAAGGTCGAGTGATTGCCTATGCATCTCGACAACTAAGGCGTCATGAGGAACACTATCCCACACATGACCTGGAGTTAGCAGCTGTCGTTCTAGCATTGAAAGGCTGGAGACACTATCTTCTCGGGTAACTTGATACATTTATACACGGACCACAAGAGTCACAAGTACATCTTCACTCAAGCGGATCCGAATATGCGACAACGAAGATGGTTGGAGCTGATAAAGGATTATGAGATCAAGATTCACTATCACCCGTGCAAGGCAAATGTGGTAGCCGATGCCTTAAGTCGCAAGGTTCATTGCAATAATCTCATGGCTCAACGCATGATTCAAGCATCTCCGAAGGGAGTGAAGAGCCGAATCTTCGGATTATTCCGTATGGAGCATTGACAAATCTGGCTCTTATTCCTACCATTCGTGAAGAAGTGGTGGCAGCTCAGCAGAAGGATGTTGGTATGGAACACATCAAAAGACGACTCCGTAAGGGTGAGGTCAAGTGTTTCCAAAAAGATGACGAAGGTGTTATCTCGGTTCAAGAATAGGCTAGTCGTGCCTAAGAACCTGGAACTTCGCAAGAAGATAATGGATGAAGCCCATACGTCCAAGTATTCTATTCATCCTGGAACCAATAAGATGTATCAAGACTTGAAGAAGAGATTTTGGTGGACAAGGATGAAACGAGAGATAGCAGGGTATGTCAACGAGTGTGATGTCCGTCGACGAGTCAAAGCTGAACACTTGAAGCAAGCAGGACCCTTACAACATCCGAGTATTCCCGAATGGAAGTGGCAAGACATCAGCATGGATTTCATCGTGGGATTACCCCCGAGTCCACGGAAACATGACTCCATTTGGGTTGTTGTGGATCGATTGACAAAGTCTGCTCACTTTATACTCGGTACATACCCGGTACACTCGCCGAGAAGTATGCGGAACTCTACATTTCTCGAATTCTCTATTTGCATGGAGTGCCGAGGACCATTATATCGGACAGAGGAACACAATTTGTCTCCAGATTCCGGGAACAACTACAAGAATCCCTGGGAACCAAATTGATACGAAGCTCGGCATATCATCCTCAAACGGATGGACAGACAGAAAGGATCAATCAATATCTCGAGGATATGCTTCGAGCCTGCGTCTTAACTCATGGTAAGGATTGAGAAAAGTGCTTACCTTTGGCAGAGTTCTCCTACAATAACAGCTATCAAGAGAGTGCAGGAATGTCGCCGTTCCAAGCTCTATATGGACGTAGTTGTCGTACACCCTTGAATTGGTCCGAGAGCGGAGAAAGAGTAATCTTCGGACCGGATCCGGTAAGAAATGCGGAAGAACAAGTACGTCTCATTCAACGGAACCTCAAGAGAGCTAAATCTCGACGGATCGGTTATACCGACCAGAGGCGACGAGAGTTAGTATTTCAGGTTGGAGATCAAGTCTATCTCCGAGTGTCTCCTACCAAAGGTGTTCAAAGGTTTGGAATCAAGGGCAAGTTAGCACCGCGATACATCGGACCTTATCCAATCCTAGAAAGATGTGGAACTGTGGCATATCGTTTGGAGTTGCCGAGCACACTTGTCGGGTATACACAACATATTCCACGTATCTCAACCGAAGAAATGTTTGAAACCACCAGTGGACATACCGACAGTCGAGGTGGAACAGTTACAACCAGATTTGACATACGACGAGCGACCGATCAAAGTTCTCGATACCAAGGATAGAGTGACTCGCCATCGGACCATCAAGTTCTACAAGGTCCAATGGAGTAATCACTCGGAAGCTGAGGCTACTTGGGAACAAGAAGAGTTTCTTCGATCAAATTACCCCGAGTTCTTTAGCACCATCGCTTAGTCGTTCGATCGTGAATCTCGGGACGAGATTCCTGTAAGGGGGAGGGCTGTAACAACCCACAACAGCAATAAAATGCATTTCATGGCATTCATGAGCATGTCATCACATTTTATTTGTGAGATCATTAAGCATGTGATATTAATCATAAGCACATAAAATATCCAATTAACTAAAGAATAAAGGAAATGTCAAAAAGAAATGAAATAAGAAGAAAATTCAAGTTTAACATTTTCTATGGTTCAAATATCACAAATAAAGATTTATGGAAATTTACTGAAAGTATTTTGTCATGTAAAAATTATTGCAGAAAATAAACAAAGTCTCTTTCTTGAATTTTAGCTATGAATTTTTAATCCGAAAATGATTTGGATTTTCTACTGGCACTTAATTGGAAATGTGCCTAAAATCTTCTCAACTACACCCCTGAATTTTTGCGGAATTTTTAGAGCTTCGGAAGGGTACTTTTCAATTAAACATAAACCCGGGGGTTTTATGTAAAACGACCACAGACCCATCGTCATCCTCTCCTCTCTCTCACCGCGCGCTCGCGTCGCTCGCGGCGCACCGCCTCTCCGTCGTGGTGCCACGACCCGGCCACGCAGCTGCTTCGCGGGCCACGCAGCTCGCTGGCCGGAACCGCCACGGGAGGGGATAAAAGCCTCGTCGGCTCCCATTTTTCTTTCCTCTTTTCCTCTCGTTCGCCCCGCCATTGCCGCACCTCAAAACCTCACCGTCGCCGGACCGTTCTAGTCTTTCCCCGTCCGAACCACCAACGCCGGGAGCTCCGCCAAACCACCGTGAAGCTTCCCCAACCGCTCAAACCGCTTGAGCATCTTTACTCCGACGAGGCGAAGCCGTTTTCCTTCATCGGGCCATCACCGTCATTCCTCCGCCCCGCACGGAAATTGAAGCTCTCCGGTGAGCCCTAGCCCTTCATTCTTCCCGGAATTGATGCGCAACTATCTCTCGCTAGCCCTAGAGCAAGAGCTCATCCAACTTCCTTCACGAGTTCGTCGGGATTTCCTCGTCTCCTCGGAGTTTCTTCACCGCCGCCGCCATACTCACGGTGAGCTCCCCTTCCCGCGAGTGCGCATGCTCCGTAGACCTTTTGCCGTCGTTGTGCGTGTGCCGTAGAAGCTCCCCGTGCCGGTTGTTGTAAGTTTCGAGCTCTCCGGCGAGCCTCGCACCGTGCCGAGGGCACCGCCATGTCTAGACCTCGCCGCGGCGTGCGAGAGCCGAGCTCATCCTAGTTGCTCACCACGTTTGGATTTGCCTTGTAGCGTAGAGCACGTCGGTGTCGTCACGGCGAGCTTTGGCTCAACGGCGACCAGCTCCGGTGGCCGCGCCGCCGCGGTGAGTGCCACACCGCGGGCCACACGCGGTTGGGATCGCGTGTGGCCACGCGCGGATTAGGTGTGGCCACCCTGTGGTCCTTGGTGTGGCACAGATTTGAAATTTAAACTTTCAAAATTTGTAGAAAATTCAATAAAATTCAGAAAAATACCAAACCAACTTTGTTAGACTCGGAAAAATGAGATCTATCCATTTGTGAAATGAAATAATTAATTTGAATAAGTTTAGTTATAATTTGTAATTAATCCCCTTTCTTTAATAAAGAAAAGCTATTATTTTATGTAAATAAAATGTTTATTTATGAAAAACAATTTTATTTAGTGAAGGAGATACTGCAGACGAAATTAATAATGAAATTTATTTTTCCAAAATTAAACTTAAAGTGTATTATTATTTATATGATCACAATGTATTAACCTTTAATCACTCAAGGTAATTATTTACTTATGGGCCAATAAATCAGATTAATGTGTTAATTATTAAACTTAAGTAATTAGTTACCTTAATTAAGTAATTAAGGAAGACAAAATTAATTAATAATAATCTTAATTAAACATTTGTTAATCGGCATAATTAATTGTTAATTAATGCTTAATGAACATACTTATCCATAATCAGCTTAATTAACTAAAGTGATTAATGCACTCTTGCATACTTTCATCATGTGCATTCATGCATACATGATTGTGAATCGCGCTGCATTGCTGGTCGACTAGGTTCGAAGTAATCGAGGTTCCACCCGAGGGCGAGTCGGAGCGGGGGATCTCGAAATCGATCCGACTCGCCGAGGAGACTAACTTCGAACAAACTCAAGGCAAGCCCGGTGCATTCCACCTATGTTTTTAAATATTTTACTTTATCACATAGTACAGCTTATGCTTGTGCATTAGGTGTTAGGGTTTGGTTGACACCTTAGATGCATTATGGTAGGTTTCCGTTTGTTCAAGTTATACCTGGTACAGGTAGCTCAATAGAGGCTAAGCTTAATGCATAGGGGCAACGGTAGATGTTTAGGGCACTTAAAGCATGGAGGTTTTAAGAGTGTTTATGTTGACCTTAAAGATGTTGAGAGCGATAATGAAGTTGAGACCGGACGGGCCCTATAGGAGAAAGGGCAGGACTGGAGATGAGGTCTTGCAAGGTGGTAGCCCCGTCTCGTGTCTGGTCAAGGACCGTACCGTTGTCGGCTTAGTTGAACAAGTTTGAACGTACCGTGCTACATGCTGGTATCATGGGCCCAGCAAGCCGATGTACCCTATCGCCCCGGAGATGTAAGTGAGAGGATAGTCTCACGGGAGGGAGCTGGGTCGACCACGAGGGAAGTCGTGGCTTCGCCATACTCCCGGGGAGTTGGAAATGGCTAGTCTGCTGTCAGGTGCTAGCGGGAAAGGTTGTCGTATACGATCGGTGCGATGCGTATACGTCGTGTAGTCGGGTTTTGCCGACTGGTATAAAATCGGTTCGAATCGTCGTCCCTCGTAGTAATGAGTACCCCTTGTTTAGCTCGTCACATCGTAGTAACTTTTATGAATGATGAGGAAGATGAGAGATGGAAGGATAAATAATTATTATATCTTGTTTGGAAACTTGATTGAATAGAGTTAGGTTGCAAACACCATGGCTAATGAACATAACCTCGAGCTAAAATACTGGAAGTAAGGACCCACCCTTTAATGCTGTTTTTCGCAAAGGAGTAAACCCCACAGCCGGAAAGCCTTTACATTCTAGACGTCGGCCTTAGCGTGCCACGTTGACGGATCGATCTTGCTCGAGTATTACAATACTCAAGGTTTGTTCGTTACCTTACAGGGAATGAGTCGTGTTATCACGACTTATACGGCAGTTTTCCCGAGGAGGAGCAAGTGTCCCGAGGGAGGTTCCCTTCGGTGGGAACGCATTCCCACACCTTGAAGAGAGAGGACCGTGATGTACGAAGGGCTCGGTGCATCACGTCGTTTCGTCTTAAGTCCGATGAGTTGTAATAGAACAAGCTTCCGCCGAATACTCGTAGGATGTTGACACTTCAATAATGTTATCTTTCCGCCGCACGAATGTTTGTATTTCGAAAACTTGGTTGTATTATACCATGATGTATATATTCTCGCTTGTATGAGATGATGTTTCTGTTGTAACTCGCTTCGTCGAGTGTCCCTCCGTTCCGATTCCCGGGTGGTCCCGAATGGGATGTCACAAGTCACCCGCCAAGAGGCTCAAGGCTACGACCGCCGAGTTGGATCCTACCCACCGACGGGTCCTCGTGTGGAGGCCCGTCAGGAGCAATGAATATCCTAAGCTCGGAACTGTCGAGGGTTGGGGCTCCCTCGGACGGCTCGAGAGCTAACAGCTCTCACGAGAGCCAAAAGCCCGAAATTGGTGTTCTTATCGGAAACAAGACGGTCGTGGAAGCGTGCGGAGAACCCGAGATGGAGGCTTGGGTTTAAACATTGTACATCGAGAGACAGTAATGGACAAGGGGGCGGTTTAGTGCTATTTTGGCATGAAACGGTGGAGGTGCAGGTGTTAGAAAAGCACCAACGCTTTATTGATGTTCTAGTACGAGAAAGTCGGGAGCATCCATTCATAAGATACACCTTTGTGTATGGGGAGCCAAGGACGGAGGATAGGCCGAGAATGTGGGAGCATCTACGCCGCTTAGGCAACCAGTGCTGCAGCACCGTGGTGCCTCATTGGCGATTTCAATGAGGCCATGTGGGGTTTTGAACACTTCTCGTCATCTCCAAGGCCGGAGCGACGGATGGAAATTTTTAGAGAGGCTTTGAATGACCGTGATCTCACGGCACTGGGGTGTGTGGGTCTACCTTATACCTATGACAATGCTAGAAGGGGAGCAGATAATGTGAAAGTAAGACTGGATAGGGCGGTGGCAGACACGGGATGGAGAGACATGTTTGGTGAAGCCGGGCTACACCACCTTGTGTCATCACGCAGTGATCATTGCCCGCCGCTGCTAGAAGTCCGGAAGGAAAGCCGGGACGAGCACAAAAGTCGCATATTCAGGTACGAGATCATGCGGGAACGCCCGGAGTCGCCGGCGTAAGAGGTCAAGGTGGCATGGTGCTCGCGTCATCCCGGGAGTGCCGGAGAGGTGTTATGGCGGCTCTACAACGTGTACAGCGTGCTTTGCGCTCATGGAGCAAGTTGCATTTTGGCTCGGTTTCAGCTGAACCGGTTACTTTGCGTAGCCGCCCGGAGGAACTACGTCTAAATCCCAGCCCACTCTAGGCAGGAGGCCCGCGGAATAACGGATCGTATGGACGAGCTATTATATCGTGAGGAAATGATGTGGCTCCAGCGCAGTCGCATTGCGTGGCTCAAAGAGGGAGATCGCAACACTAGCTATTTCCATAGACAAGCAGTCCGGAGGGCTAGGAAGAATAAAATCGGGAAGTTCAAACGTGCGGACGGCACATAGACAGATGATCCGACTGAGATGAAGGAACGGGCTACTAGTTTCTTCAAAGACCCGTATGCACGGGATGAAAGTGCAGACAACGAGGAGCTCTTGCCTCTCGTGGAGCAGAAAATAGGCAATGAGGTGAATGATCGGTTATGCCGAGATTTCTCCGACGAGGAGATAGCGGACGCCTTGTTTCGGATGGGCCCCTAAAAGCACCAGGGCTCGATGGATTCCTGCGCGGTTTTTCCAAAAGCACCGGGGTGTGGTAAAGCAAGATGTGGTGGCAGCGAGTCAAGAAGTTCTTCGTTGATGGTATCCTGCCAAGAGGTATAAACGATACAGATTGTTCTTATACCAAAGGATCCAAACCCGGAGGAATTGAAAGATTTTCGACCTATAAGTTTATGCAATGTGGTTTACAAAATTATATCCAAATGCCTCGTCAATCGGTTGAGACCTTTCCTAGATACTTTGATCTCGGCAGAACAAAGTGCCTTAATCCCGGGCCGAAGAATCACGAGATAATGCGTTGATTGCCTTTGAGTGCATCCATGCCATCCAACAAGGAAATGGTGACAGACAAGAATTTGGGGCTTACAAACTGGATTTATCTAAAGCGTATGACGAGGTCGATTGGGGTTTTCTCAATGAGTTGTTAGTGAAGCTGGGCTTTCATCCAAAGTGGGTTCGGTGGGTCATGGTTTGTGTATCCTCTGTTCGCTACTCGGTTCGCTTTAATGGGGCACCGTCGTGCCCTTTTCCCCATCACGTGGACTACGCTAAGGTGATCCTTTGTCGCCTTACTTATTTCTGTTAGTTGCTGACTTCTTATCTGTGTTAATCAAGAGACAAGAGACTTTGGGAGAGCTACATGGTCTAAAAGTTTCTAGGAGAGGCCCAAGTGTCACGCACCTCTTATTTGCGAGATGATAGTCTGCTCTTCTTTCGTGCAACTCCCGAACAGGCTCACACGGTGAGGAAAGTTCTGAAGGACTTTGAGTGTGGAACAGGGCAAGCCTTGAGCCCTGCAAAGTGTTCCCTGCTTGTTAATGAGGATCATAATGTGGAGGTAGTGGAACAAGTTCGGCTGATCTTGCAACTACAGCGAGTGGATTTTGAAGCCAAGTATCTCGGACTCCCAACACCACATAGTAGGATGCGCAGGGGACAACTCCAACCCCTAGAGGAATGATTTGTCAAAAGGATGGTGGCCGGGAAGGAGCGTGATCTATCGTCCGCAGCAAAGGAAACACTCATTAAATCGGTCGCGCAAGCAATACCGACATATGTGATGAGTGTGTTCAAGCTACCTTTAACAATGTGTGATGACTTAATGAAGCATATCCGTGCGTTCGGTGGGGAGCTGACAAGGGAAGACGAAAGGTGCAATGGATCCCTTGGGAGACAATGATCATGCCTAAAAGTCATGGTGGGCTTGGGTTTAAAGACTTGCGAATCTTCAACCAAGCACTCGTTAGCGCACCAGGCCTAGCGGTTGATCGAGTGCCCTGATAGCCTATGTGCCAGGGTATTAAAGGCGAAGTATTTTCCACAAGGTCACCTGCTGGACACGGTATGTGCACGGGATGCATCCCCAACGTGGCGTGCAGTTGAATATGGATTAGAGCTGCTGAAGCAAGGTGTGATTTACCGGGTTGGAAATGGTGTATGCATCAGGTTATGGAGGGACAACTAGATCCCGAGAATGGGCTCTATGAAACCGTGTGGCAGTAGCAGAACATGTCGGCTGCGTAAGGTCAGTCACTTGATAGATGCTGAGGCAAGAAGATGGGACGAAGCAACAGTGCGTCGGTTCTTCCATCCATGGGATGTGTCTGAAATTCTAAAGATCAGTATTCCTACACATGCTGCAGCGGATGTTATTGCCTGGCAACCGGAGAAAACTGGTATCTTTTCAGTCCGTAGTGCCTACAGAGTAGGTATGACCATACATCATGAAGTGGAGAGTACTGGAAGCAGCTCAGCGCCGATAGGAGAAAGGGCAATATGGAAGAAGCTGTGGAAGCTAAAGGTCCCGCCAAAAGTGTGTATCTTTGCGCGGAAGGTCATCAACAATGGTTTGCCAACAAGATCGAACCGGTGCTATCGACACCTGGAACAAACCAGTACTTGTGAAGTATGTGCTTGCGAACTCGAGGATGTTTTCCACGCTGTTATCAAATGCTCACACGCGAAAGGATTACGGCATGCCATGGGCGAGAGATGGCGGCTGCCACCTGAGAGTGATATAGTGGATGATGGGCCGGAGTGGCTGCTGATGCTAATGGAAAGATACCAAGGGGATGTGATGGCAAATCTCCTGATGGTGTTGTGGAGGGCTTGGTACGTACGTAACAGTGTCACTCAGGCTGGGAAGTGGCTTTCAATTGAGAGCTCGGTGTCCTTTCTGTCAAACTATCTCAACTGTCTTCAAGATTGTGAAAATCCGACAAGTGATGAACAGCTCTTGAGGAGGCAGCTGATTAGTCTTCCCCCAAAGAAGAGGTACGTCTTTCTGTTGCTTGCCACGTTCAGCACCGTGCGCCGAACCGAATGCAGCAAGGGAGCGTCCAATGGAAAATTTTCTAAGAAACATCCGAAGTTAGTTGTATCCATCTTGAAACGGAGGAAGTACTCTCTCCGTCCGTTTCAATTTTATAGAATGTTCTAGAATGTTTTATGAAAAATATATATAGATAGCGTGTACCGATTTAGAGAATGTTTTTAAGTCAGAATGACAAATAAATTACTAAATTAGGATCAAGATTTTAAAAGAATAAAAATTTTCATCAAAATAGAAATGATACAGGTGATTTTATCTGCTTGCTTCTCTGCTGCTGAAACCGTCCGTCCCGCGCAATCCCCTGCCCGCCCGCCATGGCCGTGTCGTCCGCGCCCCCTTCCCGCTTCCACCTCTCCCTCGACCTCCGAGACCCCGGAGCAAAACCCAGCCCACCGCCAATCTGGAGGTCCCGGCCCACCCCGACCACCGAGACTCTCCGCCGCCGCCTCCTCCGTAAGGGCGTCTCCCCGACCCCCAAGATCCTCCGCGCCCTTCGGAAGAAGGAAGCTCACAAGGCCCTCCGCCGCGCCAGGAAGGACACCGCCGCCGTCGTGGTTGCTCCGAATGATGAGGCCCGTGAGGCGGAGGATGAGGAGGCGCGCTTCCGCGCGGCCGCCGCTGAGTACCGCGCGTTCATGGGGCGACCTTGGGACAGCAGCGCCTGCGGCGTGGTGCCTCCGCGCGTGGACGGTCTCAGCGATGGAAAGGGGCTGGATGGCCTTAAGGATATGCTCGCTGCGAGGAGAGGGGACGGGTTCCGCTGGCTCCTGGACGATGACCTCGAGGCTGAGGTCGCCCACGGGAAGCGGCGGAGTCCCGGTGCCGGCTTCAAGGCGGATGTGGGGGACGAAGAAAGGCGGATTGAGTGGCTTGTGACTAGGTATGCTTAGTTTCCTGCTCTCGCATTGTTCCAGTGTTGTGATTTTGTGATAGAAGTTCTGGTTCAGATGACTATTGGTTCTGCTGCAATAGTTGCCAAATTCACAAGAATGTGACAGATAGAAGAATCAGCCGAGTTGTACAATTGATGCCTGGAAATTATTGTCAAAGCTGTGCTCGTGGAATAAGAGTCTCATAGACGGGAAGTTGTTATATTAGTTTCATGAATTTGGCATTTACGAGTTTCATGAATTTGACATTTACAAACGATGGAACTTTGGCCTGTACAATCAATCTGATTATTTGAGAACAGAATGCTTTTTCTATACCTACATACTGGTTCATGTGCGGATTCATGAGAGGTCACCTTTTTATTTCTTGCATTTGATTAGAGTAAATTGTCTCATTATTTTTCATTATTTTGTAAAATGATAAATTATTCATGGCGTTAATATATGATTAAATAAACAATTATCCCCCTTTAGGCTGAATGAAGATGACCTAAGTTTGTGTGATTGGAGACTTACTAGAATGATGAAAAAAGCGGATATCATATATCATGAAGATAATCTATTAAAAATACTGAATGGTCTTGAGGCACGTGGAAACTGGAGGCAGGCTCTATCTGTTACTGAGTGGGTTTATAATGAAAACATCTACAGGCATCGGAAGAGCAGGTAATTTTTCCATTATTTCTCATTTAGACTTGATGTCTCTTAGGCACCCCGACCTAGATGACAATATTCAATATGGTGCACTCCTAATTCCATTACCTAATAGAACTATATATCTAGGTTTGTGTATACAAAATTACTTTCTATTCTTGGGAAATCATTGAAGGCAACTGAAGCACTCAGAGTGTTCAACATTATGCGGGTACTCTTCTTCTCTTGCTGTACATTTTACTTACTTGGAAATATCTTTAAATTATATCATTCCCTGCCACAAGATTTAGATGGCATAACCAAAATCAAAATTCACATCAGGGAGACGCTCAAATATATCCTGATATGCCTGCATATCACAGTATTGCTGTTACACTTGGTCGAGCTGGTTTTCTTAATGAGTTAATCAAGGTTATACAATGTATGAGACAAAAGCCCTCAAAGAAAGTAATGAAGATGCGGCGCAAAGATTGGGATCCTTCATTGGATCCAGATGTTCTTATTTATAACTCGGTGACGATATATAGCTTCTTACCTATTTCCGTTCTTTATGCTGATTTCCTTACTCCCTATTTGAGCAATATTTTTGTTTTCTAAGATATGCATGTCTTCTCATTTCTCTGTAGGTACTTAATGCCTGTGTTATCTCAGAGCAGTGGAAAGGAGTGTTTTGGGTGTTTCAGCAAATGAGAACTAGTTGCTTGTCACCAACAGGAGCATCATTTGGGTTGGCGATGGAAGTGAGCTTTTGAGTACCTCGTCAATATTCTTCTGAGTCATTTTATTTATTTGTTTTTATAAACTCTTATGAGAACAACAGTAGTAAGTTTTCATTTCATGGCGGACCGGCAGTACCGACCCCGTCACACCAGAGACCAGTGTTGGGCGGCAAACTGAATGGCCGAGTGATTAGCTCGGTGGCAGCTAAATAAATCAATTCGGCTTGGGTTGTTTCAGTTTTCTTAGCAAGTTGTTAGCAGGACCTATTCTTCTATAAATAGGGACAAATGTCAATTAGCATAATCATCATTGAATTTAGGCTTTAGTCATTTGTGTTGTCCCTGCCTTGAAGGTCCAGAGCCGCACTTAGCCACATACTTTAAATACAATCTCTGACGTTTGCCCGCTTATTCTCCTTGTTCCCCGGTTCATGACATTACATGTCTTTGTTTTGTGCTATCTTACTGTACTTACTATGGCTGGTATTTTAAGGTAATGCTTAAAGCCAAGAAGTATGACTTTGTCCAGAAGTTCTTTGATAAAATGAAAAAAAGTGGGGTGCCTCCGAGAGCAATAACGTACAAAGGTAATATTGTGCAAGTTTGGTGTGATTAAATTTTGACATTTGAAACTAATGCCGAACCTGGCTTGTGCATTCAGTTCTTGTTAGAGCTTTCTGGGAACAAGGCAAAATAAATGAAGCGGTCGAAGCAGCCACAGAAATGGAACAAAGAGGTATTGTTGGGGCTGCAAGTGTTTACTATGAACTAGCTTGTTGTCTCTGTAACAATGGAAGGTGGAAAGATGCTATGCTACAGGTATGTAACAAATATTTATTTGAGAATCAGTTTTTTTGTGCGATATAAAAATCTGAAGAAGGACCTAATCATTGGTCATTTAGATTTAGAAAATAACTATTTTTACTTATATCTTTGCATTCTAAAATTTCAAAACCGTTCGATCTCCCTTCTTAATATTGATCCAACAACCCTCCCTGGCCCTGTGTTCAATCCTCTCTCCCCTGCAGGCCAAAGACATACTAAATTTTGTAGCTCAGTTATTTTTTACTTGGGCATGAAGTCAAAATGTGGGCTTGGATACTTCATTTGATATGGCATGAATTGGATTCTATTTATTAGATTAGTTGTTGATAGATTTCTTTTTGGGTTCTGGTTGCGCAACAATAATGCCATGTTCAAGGGAAAAAGAAGCCAGAAACTCTAGGCTGGCGTCATTATTACTGCAGGACTTACAGTGACTCGTTTATGGAGTTGTCATGAATCAATATCTATTCCAGCAAGGTGCAATGAATTTTCTTCCTTTAAGGTTTCAGTCCCAAATGACACTAGGCTCCCTCTATGGATCAGGCATTTAGGGCATGTTTGCTCTGAGTCCTGGCCTCAGCTGCCTGGCCCAGGCATCAATCTGAGCCACAGGTAATTGAAATCAAGCGCCTGGTATGGGCCTGGCTCAGGAAAGAATCTGTGGACACCAAGCAAACAAACCTTTACTAACAAGCTGAGAACAGCTACCACAGGAACTTTTACCAAATACTATCCAAAGCTAACACTAACAAGCAAGCTAACTTAGCTCTCTTTGGTGTCAGTATTCAATCACCCCTTCTGGGCACGTGCAGGTGAGCCAACAATGGCATTGTCCAATTCTAAGTCCTGGTCAGCAAATGGCTACTCTTTTTTCTTTTGACCACTAGTGAAGCACATAAGACGGTCTTTAGCCTGAAAGTGATAATGCAACATAATTTCTCACACTTCATTGCAATTTTTCTCTTGTTACATTGTCTGTCATCCAATTTGGAGTTGGAGTATTGTTCACAGTAGGGCATCGCTGTATTTCCCTAAAAAACGGTGGACTGGCCCAATTATCACTTCGTTTATCCACAAGTATAAGAAAAAATTATGAACATGGCACTTATATATCCTTATTTGAAGAAGCAATGCCCCTTTTAGAGGTGAGGCAATAATTTAAGACTATGAATTTGCTTATAATTAATTCTCCTTCAGGTTGAGAAGCTGAAACAGATTCCCCTCACTAAACCCCTGGAGTACACATTTACTGGCATGATATTAGCCTCATATGATGGAGGGTATATCTATGAGTGTATTTCTATATTTGAGTCAATGAAGGACCACTGCATACCAAATATTGGGACAGTAAACGTCATGTTGAAAGTGTATGGACGCTGTGATATGTTTGGGAAGGCCAAGGACTTGTTTGAAGCCACCAAGGCTTCTCAGACATTTGGTCATAAACATTCATCGCTTAAAGCAGATGCATATACCTACAGCTCTATGCTTGAAGCATGTGCATCTGCCCAACAGTGGGAATACTTTGAATATGTCTACAAAGAGATGGCTCTCTCTCATTATCACCTAGATCTAAGAAAATATGCATGGTTGGTCATCAAGGCATCTAGAGCTGGAAAGGTATTGTCAGTTATTTGCAAATTCAAAACTTAATTTTATGTGAGCAATTGTTACTTCAATTTTTGTTGTAGTGCTAAGCTAGAACCAGATAATATTTTATGTTAAATCAGTTCTGGGATTTCTTATATCTACGCAAATATTGGAAATGATTTTTATTATTTATGTTCACTGTTTGTTTCTGCCAAAGAATGTTAAAATTCCAGCCCATCATCTAAAGGATTCGGGAAACTTCAATTTGGACTGGTTATCTGCATCATGCATATAAGTGATCTGTAAATTTTCTTATTGAAAGCCTTTTGACCAACTTGTACTACTTGTACTTCAAAATCAGAGACAATATGAAATCTATAGGAAATGTGACAAAATGACTCAATAAGGGTGGTTGGTTTTCTGTGCAGCCTAATTTCCTGGAGCATGCACTTGACTCGATACTTGAACGAGGAGAGATTCCTGATGTACAATTGTTCACTGAAGCCATTTCCCAGTACATTGCCCAAACAGATTTTGGAAGGATATTGCAGCTTTTGAATGTGATGTCTGATTCTGCGATCAATGTCAGTGAACTACAGTGGTGCAACATACTACAGAAAAATGTGCATCTATTCAGCACGGATGTTTTGCAGGATCTCTTAAAATACCTATGCACCAGGGATACGAACGGTGCAAATCCCGCATTCAGTTTCATAAGAGCACTAAAGTTCCAATGTGGCACAAATTCAGAGAAGGACACGTATTTATTGACCCAAGATGCCGGTATTAAGCAAGGTGAATTATCATTGCCTGAGAACACAGACAAACCTTCAATTAGCAGTCTGGCAGAACAGGATCGGCTCACTTACAAAAATGTCTGGTCTAGTGAACTTCTTGATGTAGAAGTTAGTCACAAGGTCCCAAACTCTGATTTAGATATCCCTCAATGTATTGGCAGTGCTGTCATGAGGGACATTTCACCATTGGAAAACAAACATGAGAAATGTGTTCTTGGTCAGTGTGGTGCACAAGGATCTGCCATTGATGAAGTACTTGATTTGTTGACTTCTGATGTTGATAGTCCTTACGAAGGGATACCATCAGCATCCAACATTCTTGAAATTTGGGACAAGGCAAGGATAAGTGACATGTTTTGTCTGAAAAAAGAGAGCACAGACGATGTTTGAGGATAAAGGCAATGCTATCCGATTTTATCTGATAAGGCAGAGCAATTCTAGTATCAACTAGTATCAGAAATGCTGGCAGATGATCATTTGGTGTTCGTTAAGTTGTTTCAATTAACATGTACTTGTAGGATCATCAAAATATTTACATTTGCGTGATCTCATCAGAGTTCATTGTGGATGGTCTCTAGTATATACTAGTTGATACTAGGTATGTTGCTACGGAACTTGTTAAACCTGATTCGATGACCTATATACAATATGACAACTTGTGAACTCATAGCTAATTTAGCTTTCATGAATTGCTTATACATGCATATTATTGTGAAATATTCAAGTGTGGAAAAATTCTATCGGGTGGACATGTTCGACCGAAATGGTTGGGAGATGTGAGGTTTGAAGATTTCATTGCATGATAATGTTGACCCAACCTTGTCAACTCAACATGGTTGACTTAGGACTAAATTACTTAGTCAAACATGTCATCTCCCTACCTATAAATAGTAGTCTAAAGCTGATCTGCGAAGGATTTCCCGCTCCCGGGTGGTTTTGCGTGGCGTTGATAGCTTAGGCCGATGACACGTGTGTCTTCGTCTCTTTGCCGAGCCACACATGAGCCTCCGGGTGCTGAATCCGCTTCTTTTGTGCAGTGTTTGGGCCTCCGTGTGTGCTGGACCGACACGGCCCTTGTCTGGGCCTCTTTGAGCTGTGTCCTCCTTGCTCCATTGGTGGGTCAGGTTGTGTCTCTATCCTCCGATTTACGGTGTGCAAGGCGCTAGGGCCTTGGATTCGTGCTGGTCCTGGACATGTGCACTTCGTGGATGCATGCTGATTATCTTTGCTTCACCTTCCTCCCTCTCCGTCCAGCTAGATTTCCCTCCTTTGTGATGGCTGACCTAGCTCGTGAGCGGCCATCGACGGCAGAAAGAGTTGCGATGCTAGGTAGAGCAGTTTAGCATTTTGGCTGATGGGCACCGGAGACTGGAGACGGAATTGGACCATGGGGATAAGAATGAGAAGCGGAGCGAACGAGAACCTTAGGACAAAGAACAACACGAAGACCTGGTACCCTCACTACTACAAAGCGGACCTGTAGCGGCGCAGTCCAAAACAAACGTAACGGCGTAAAAAAAGTGAACCGCCGCTATAGATGACGAGGTACTATCGAGAAAGTTATCCGCAGCTACAGAAATATTTATAACGGCAGTTCACTGTGAACTGCCGCAACAAATAGACTGATATTTATAACGCCGGGCAAATTTACTACCTGTAACTACTTCCTCTGGCACGGATTCCGCTTCCCATCTCTCGACCAATCAGAAGCCGGCATGACCAACCACACGGATCGTGTGTTTTCCGCAGCATCGAGGAACCAGTAAAAAAATCCTTCCGTCTCCTTCCCCTTCGCAAAGCACAACGTGCCAGCCATCACCCCTTCCTCTTCCTGCGCCCCGGCTCCTCCTCCTCACCGAGCGCCGTGCAGCGGCCCCTCCCTGCACCCCGGCGGCCCGAAGCCCTCCCCAGAGTGGTGACACCGTCCGACGGCGATCGAATCTGGCGACGCCATGGTGGGCGGCGGCGGCTCAGGGGCTACCGGATTGGGCCACTCCCTTCGACGGCGGAATCTCTTATTCACGAGTGTTCGCTCGTTCCCAACCGAGCAAACCGATTAAGGTTTTGATGAAACTTTTTTTAGAAAACTTTTTTGAAAAAGTTTCAACATAACTTTTGATGTCGAACTTTGATATGAAACTTTTTGATTGAACTTTCATCAAACTTTTGATCCAAAGTTTTGATGCAAATTCTACATTGAAATTTGATTCAAAGTTTTTCCGAAACTTTTGATTGAACTTTTCTATTAAACTTTGTGAGATTAAAAGTTTTTACAAAACTTTTGATGGCACTTTTCTGTTAAACTTTGTGATCAAAATTTTGGATCGAACTTTTGTGTTTCAAAGTTTTGATGAAACTTTTTTTAGGAAAATTTTTTGGAAAACTTTCCTGAAATGGAAAGTTGTGAGTGAAAATTTTACCACGGAAAGAAAGTTTTCCACTTTGTCTAAAAATTTGCGTGGAGGGCTGCTCGCGCACGCACGTGAATTAGGGCCCCACCCCATCTCCGAGCATGGCAGCGGGTCGGGGCCATGGCGGTGCGTGGGCCGACGGTCGGATCTGTCTGCCCGCTCCTCCCGACGGCGCGGCGTGCGGCGGGCTGGATCCGGCCGCCTCCTTCCTGGCGACGCGGCGCGGGCCGGGTGCGTCCTCCTCGATGACGGCGGGCGGCGGCTGCGGTGCGGCCGGATCTCGCCGTCTCCCTCCTCCGAGGCGACCGACACGACGTGGCCTCCTCGACGACGACGAGCAACGGGGCCTCCTCGGCGACGGCGGGCGGCGCGGCCTTCTCGGCTACGGCGGGCAACGTCGGGTCCGCCAAGCCCGAGGCGAGCGACGGGGAGCGACGCGTGAGGGCCGTGGACCGCCGCCTCTCTTGCGAGGTGGGCCGGACAAGGGCCCACTTTTTTGTTTGGCTATTTCGGCTATAGCGGCGGGTGGCTTCCGGATCCGGGACACCCGTAGCTATAGCCATTTTTTAGCTGCGCACACGGCGGGTGGCCATACCGAGCGCTACGAGTGCCTTTTCAACCGTCGCTACGATGACGTTTGTGTAGTAGTGCCTACCCTACACGATGTCTGCCGTTTCGATCACAAACGTGTCAAACCGTTAAGACGCGCGGAACCAGGAAAAACACTAAAACCTCGGCACTTCACGTAAAACCGTTGCATGCCGAGCGTATACATGCACTTCGAGTCCATTTCTAAAGAAAAAAATGCACTTCGGAGCACAAATGCCTCGAGCCCCAATGGCACTCGCAGGCGCGCCAACTTTGCTAGTAGAGAAGAGGTTGAAAGCACGAGAGCAACGGGATTCGACCGAGAAAAGAAAAAGACTGCCGAGCTGACATAAGAAATTGATTCATGTCGATTAATCTCTGCACATCTAGTACTGCTATGTTTTTGGATGAACTAAGGGTGTGTTTGGTAGAGCTTATGCTTATGTAGCTTATTGCTTATGATTCGACTTGTCCATCAAAATTGCTTATGTAGCTTATCCAGACTTATTGTTGCATAAGTAGTCATACCGTTTGGCAAAATAGCTTATCAAAACGGCTTATAAGGTGAAATGAGTGCATAAGCTGGAAAAGCAAGGTTTTGGTTGCTTTGCCTCTCTAGTATAAAACGAAAAGCTGCTTATGGTTTGTTTGGTAATAAGCCGCTTACGACTTCAACTCTGTTTGGTTCGGCTTATGGCTTATGGTAGCATAAGCTGCCTCATAAGCTGATCCATAAGCTGTACCAAACACACCCTAAAAAAGATGTTTTAAACACACGATCAAAGTGGTACTCGAAGTACCACAACAAGCATCATTGGTGGATGCTCGAAGCACCATCACGGATGACGCTTAATATCGCCTATGGGCTGATGCCGGAATCGCCTGAAGCGATATTTCTTGCACATTTAATTTAAATCCTGCAGTATTTAATGTATGCAAGTTTATATTTTCATGTTTAATTCATTTCATAATCCTAAAGATTATATGCTAGGAATATCTGCTAATCAAGAAGATTACACGTAAACGTAGTCCCGAAGATTACGTATGACCAAATGCATTTTGACTCGTTACCATAATTAAATATAAATAAATATGTACGACATGTTGGACATTGGGAAAAGGGAATTTGCCACACTTGCCTTGGATAGTAGCAACCACCTCACTTGGGCAATAGATGTTAAGATTATACTCGACGGTTTAAAGCTTGATCGTACTATTGTCCATCCTAAAACGTACAAGGTGTGATCCTCAAAAGTCGAGAAACCACATGCATTGCACTTCTTGCGACACCACCTCCACCCGGACCTGAAGTCCGAGTATATGACCGAGCGAGATCCACTAATGTTGTGGGAATCCTTGAAGGATCGCTTTGACCACCGACGGGCCATCGCACTCCAAGCAGGCTCAAAATAATTGGATCCTTCAACACTTCCAAGACCTCAAGTCTATGGCAGCATATAACTCTGCCCTTCCTCGCATCATCTTTGTGTTGCGTCTCCGTGGCCTCGAAGATCACGGACATTGAGATGATCAAGAAAACCCTATCTACCTTCCATCCCGGCAACATTGTTCCGCAACAATTGTACAGGAACCGAAGTTCACAAAGTACTCGTCAACTTATATAAGTTATGTTAGTTGTAGAGCAATAGATGAGGTCATCTTGCATAATCATTCTACTAGACCTACTACCTCTATGGTAGTCCCCGAAGCACATGCCTCTGTTGCTAGAAGCTTGCTAGAAGCCGTCGTGCGCCATAAGAAGGGTCGTTGGGAAACGGAATAGAAGGGTCGTTGGGAAACGGAATAGAAGGGTCGAAGGGTGGTGATTTTAAGGGAAAGAGTAGACGCAAGTCCGGAAGTAGAGGCAAACCCAAAAAGGCCACAGGTGAAATATCCGGGGAGAAGCCAGGGAGTTGTTATAGATATGGAAGTACGGTACATTGGTCCCATAACTGTTGTGTCCCGTTGAGCTCTATCAACGTTCTTCTAGATGCAAGAACGAGAAAGAGGGTCCACATGAGTCCCACTTCACCACCGAGCCTCGAAGCTCATATTGCAAAGCGTGATGACATTCTTGTCGATGCTAAAAGAGAATGGTGAAGACATCCACATGGATGAGAATAAGGACAACATTCTTGACTTTGACATATTTTGGGACCTCCGAGTAAACCCGTTTAGGTGTCGTGCGATGTCCTACACGTGTAACGTTAGTTGATGGGGACATTACCGGTTCGGATACGGCCGTATTAATGGTTTTTAAACGAAAGGTGAACAATTTTATATCATGACTATATATGCCACATTAGATGAATTGATGTTGCACCATGAAGTGTCTTTGTTTTCATTTTCAGAAATACAAAAAGGATGAAGAAAAGTTTTGAATGGGCATGGAAAGCATGGCGGACAAAAGAAGTTGATTGGGGGCCAATCCATGAACTCCCCACGTCCATCACCAGGCAACCACGTGTTGACGTCAAAAGTCGCCGACACACCACTGTCCGGAGAGTTCACCGAAACCCCAGCTGATGCAGAGTCCTGTGCTCCCAACGGATCGGCTCGGCTCGCCAATGTTCGTGTGCGCTGGTGCGTGCCGGATGGTTTTCCTGCAAACCAACAAAGACAATAAAAGGTGTAAAATTTCCAGGTCATCGGCCCGGATAGACCGATGTGCAGCCATGGCCGATCACGGCGTAAGATAGACAAAATCGGCCATGAACGAGAGAACAGCACGGCCCATCCATTTATATATTAAATGCCGAGCGAACGAACGTGATACAAACGATACGAAATCGGCCGATGCTATAACATGCGATCGGTGACTAGCAGCCGATTTCGTCGGTAAACGATCAAATCATTAAGACTTTGCGAGAGATGTATTATCGAGTAAAATGTAAACAAAGCAATTCTAAATAGGATATACTTAGTTGATAGCAAGAGGATAGTTTAATCATCAATCAAATCCGTGAATCGGCCGATTGGGTATGTGGCCGATTTCTGTTATTGATTATATCGAGTAAATTATTTAGATCTATCCGAATGTATAGTGATGGCCGGATAAATCATACTAATGGTTCGGGTTCAAAAGCGGTTTTAACAGATTTAGCATTGATTGAACATAAAACGACTTAATGAACGTGATAAGCAATCGGCTAAACACTCCGAAAGAACGAGTAAGACGAATACAACCACGCGAGATCCCAAATCGACCGGTCGCTCTAACGGGACAAGTCAGCGATGGCACGCGGCTGGACCGAGTCTAACGGCCGCGCACTCCCGGCCGATTCAGGACAAGCACAATCATAAACATCTTAACTATGAAAGTAAGTCTACACCCTAGCCAATCGGCTGCATGTGCCTAGGACAAGTCAACTATCGCAAAGGCAAACACGGGACACGTCAAGCTGAATCCGCACGATCGAATCGGCCAAGATGTAGAAGAATTCTCATAGCGGCTATCGTGACTCGAACGACCAAATCCGAGCCAATCGGCGTCGTAAGCAAAGGCTGGAACGGGGAGGCGGGACAAGTCAAACTACCTCCACCACGAGCCCGGACCAGGTCAACTTGACTCATCCCGGCCGATACTCACTATACCGATCGAAAACAGATTCGGTCGCCGGATAACTAGCAATTAAGCCATCTAATTACGAACAATGCGCCGAGAATTAGACAACATAATTACCTTATCAAGCCAACGTGTCGTCGGCCGGAGCCCCGAAGATCCCGCGCGAAAACGGTAAAGACTTGACAGGAAATTAGGGTTTGGCGATGCGCCGAAAGTTGTATTGGATGTGAATCGAGTTTACATGTTACATCCGAGTATGTATTTATACTCGGCAAAAGAATCCTATTCGGACCCTCTTCGGGCCGATTTCCTAACCGACTAGGATCCCTTTTCCAAAACTAAACTATTATTTCTAATTTTACAACGTGTGCCGGGCCCATTAATGTTGTGCTCTTACGTTAGCGTCCGCGCACGATTCCCGGAAGGGAAGTCCCCTTTACTCGCTCAAGCGGCCGTCGACCTTACGCCCACCGGCCTTCTTTGACCTGTAGTCGGCGACAATGGGTCCCTTGGTCAAAAAACCGGCGTCAACACATGTCCCCCGGTCCGGGGTATGCAACGCATGCGTCGGACTGATTTATCCTTTTTTATTGCGCCGGTTTTACTGCCCGTCACCTCTCCATAAAAGCCAAGGTCACCCCCGGTCATTTCCTATCTGTTTCTTCTCCTTTAGCTTTCATCTTCCTCTGCTCTAGCGTCCTTCGCCCCTTTTCGAGCCTTTTCAACTTCTCACCGCGCCGCCGTCGCTTTCTCTTCTCCGGCGATCATGAATCCCACCGTCATTGCTGCTGCAGCCGCCGCCGCCGGCCCGTCGTCGCCACCACCAACGCCGTTCCGGAGGTAATGTACATTCGGGCATCCCTCTTTTCTACCTTTGCAATCTTCTTCGTGTTCTTGTTCTTGTTCATTTTCACGATCTATCTTCTTTCCGTTTTGTTTCTCATTTTAGTTTTATTCTTCGTTTTTAGGAGATCCGGAACCAAATCGTCATCCCATCGAACATCCCGACCCATTTTTTCTTGGGCCCCATGGGCGATCCGGACCCCACGGATCTTATACGTGCCGAAACGAACCGGGTCCCGTTTCGGCAACAATCTCCTTTACCGGCCGATTGGTCCGGTAGCTTTAGGTCATGGCCGACTCCTGTTGCGGGGTGGAGGGATTGGTATAACCGGGTATCGGCCGCTTATCGGCAAGTTTGGGCCGATATCGGCATTGCCCATGCCATAAAACTTTCTGCGGCCGACCACCACAAAAACGAACCTTTGCTGGCGGCCGCTTCCTATCTCTCGGTCGGATGCCCTGAACCGCTTCATGTTCGGGCACGGCCGGCTACCATGACCCTTCTAGACACGGTCATGTTGGCCGATTTAAATATCACGGCGGAGGCCACTCCAAACGCCATCCGCATCAAGTCCACCCACCGGATCAATCCCAAAGAAACCGGGGGTTGGAAGGTCTATATCCGAGACCTATAACAAGGGGCACGGCTCGGTCGATCGCCGCGAGCACGTCGCCTTTCTCAACATGTGGCTTGACCACTTTTTCTTTTGTGGGGTCGGCGTGAGCCCCACAAACAACTACTGCCGATAGCCGATAGATTGGCCGACGGCTATGCCCTTCCTATGGGCAAATATCTTACGGGGTCGGCGTACTTCCTTCTTCACCGAGGTTTCGGTGGAGTTGCGTTTTGGCCGATCCGTCAAGAACCTGGGTGGCCCTTGGTGGTTTATCCGGATGTGGTTGTCCCTTCACACCACCAAGGCCATCGAGCTGGACCTCGGTGTCCTCACCTTCCCCGGCAACCACGCGAGAATCGGCCACACCCCGATTCGGCCGGTGTATCTCCTTCGGCGAAGCGCTATCCACGGCGCCGGGGGCAGCCATGTCGGATAACACCCTGGCATATTGGTTCGCCGCCCTTTACAAGGGCCTCAACAATGAAAGTACGGATTGGTATCCGTACATTGATTTTTCGAGAAGGGGTATGATACTCCCTTTACGATCGACCCCACCTTCCCAACGGCCGACGGGGAGGCGGTCAAAATCTTCACCACCTGCCTCCGCCCTGTCTGCTGCCGACGGGACTCGCTGCCGGGGGCAAGGCGCTTTGCTCCTACGAGTTCTACCACCCGTCGGTGGCGGCTCGTCAATTCGGCTTCGGCCGGTTGCCCCCGACCTCTTCTATGTGGGGAAAATAAAAGCGCGGGCTACCGTCGACAACGCCATTCAATGGAATTGGCTCGTCGGCCTCACCGCCGATGTCGCCAGCGGCGACTTGGCCGGATTCTCCCCGGCGCCCGGAGCACCCGCCTCTTCGACCGCTGGTGGGGCGAGTGGAACCGGCACCTCCGCGGCCGGAACACCGCCTCATTCTTCTCCGGCTTAGTCCTGAGCGAGGCCTTTGCCGAGGTATGTGTAGCCGATTTATTTCCATAAAGCCGATTTTGTAGATGAAATTGGCCACTCTTAATGTTCACCTTTGTATATTTCCCTTTTCGAGTCGGACACGGAGGAGCCGCCGACCCGGAGTATCGGTGGTCGGTCGATTGCGTACATGATGCCGAGCCCAATTGCTCCAAACATCGGCTTCACGGATCGTACTCCTGCCCAAGCCTTTGGGGCAATGCTTCGAGGGCACCAACTGCCCGCAAGGCCAAGACTAAAACGGCCGCAATCGGAAAGAGGAAGGCTAATGCACCGGCCGCAAGGCCGATTCAAGCCCCGAAGCGCCATCGCGCGGCTGCTAAAGCGGCCTGCGCTCCCGTCCGACCCGGATTACTTCGGCGAACCATCTCCGCCGCGTCGGGTTGTTATTGCATAATCGCCGATTCCCTCTTTACTTTACACGGTCTAACCATGAGTTCTTCGCGGGAATCGGCGGTTCTTCCTCCTCGGGCCCGGACACCGACGCTCGATAGGCCGATCCGCCTATCAACTCCTCCCGAGCCAGGACGCCGACACCGAAAGGCCGATCCCCGTAGCTCCGGGACCGGCGGTTGTACCAAGCCGGGCCGATCCAAACCTTGCGAGAGAGCTCAACTCGCTTGGATCGGCTGCGTCTTCCGAGGTCGCCGCCGAAGTTGAACCGGCGGACCGCGTGTCACCCGCGGTTTCTCCTAAGGACACCGTTGTCGACGAAGAACCAATCGGCCGGGAACCGCCCGCGGCTTCTCCTGTAGGCACTGCTGCCAATGAATCTACCGAGGAGCCCGCCGATATCGAGCAAGCTGGCCGTGTGCACGATGCTGCCCCGAAGATGTCGGCGGCGAAGAAGAATCGGGCGGCCGAGAGTTGATTGGGGCAAATGAACCTGTGGGTTCAATGGCGCGGCCGATAGACGTCCGGCCGCTCCGCATCGATGCTTCGCGAGGTTTGTTTTTACTATCTCCCTTTTATTTTCTTGATTTGCTTCGATTATTAACTTCACTTTATCTTCCTTGGTATTCCGGGCGCTCGGCTTCCCTCGTCTGCGCCGATCTTGGTATCCGCTTCCGGTCTTACCACCGTGAACGAAATCGCGCGCGAGGCTCGAGGCCTCTTCGGTTGGCGCTTGGTGGCCGACGCCCACCCCATAAGGGCCCGGTACTTGGAGGTTCGGACGAGCTCCCGGAGGATGTGCGCGACGCTCCGCACCGTGTGGCGTATATGGAGTGCTGGCAAATGGACTTTGCTCGTGCCCGGCGGCGTACGGCTCGCCACGCGGAGCAGCGGCAAGCGGCGTTGCTCGCCGAGAACTCCATCAAGCGCTCGAGGAGGAGGCCCGGAAGACCCAAGAGATGCAAGAGCAACTCTCAAATCGGCGGGATGAGCTGCAGGCAATCAACCGGGAGATTGCCGATTTGAGAGCAACGGCGGCTCTCAAGGAGGAGGCGGCGGCGGCCTTGGAAGCTACAATTGTACAGTTGTCGGCCGATGTGGCGGCTCAACGAGAGACGACGGCCGAAGCAATTCAAACGGCCGAGAAGATGGTCGGCTGCGGCGCGAGCTAATGTCGGCCCGATCGAGGATGACCTCTTGGTCATGGCCAATCTCGACTCTATGCTTGGCCCGCGCATTATCTGCCGTCCAAGATTTTACGTCCGCGTCGAGGCCGTCAATTATGCTTGATTGTAATAGGATCTCCAACAAAATTTTGGTCGTAAACATTTTTTTGCACTAAGGGCGATATATAATCATATCGGCCATCTTGAAAGCGATGTTCTAACATCGGCTAATTTATCAATGACTTCCTCTATTTTGCTTTTGTATTTTTTGGGCTAAGGGCGATACTCTCGGTATCGGCCGTCTCAAAGCGATGTGCATCGACATCGGTCGTAGTCCTTTTAGGCCGAACACTATGAGTTAATCCAAATACTAGGATAATACTTGCTTCAAATACTTTCCATTAAGTGCTCGACCGAATTCTTCCCCTTCTAATTCTTTCAAAATATATGCATTACCCGGTGCCGATCGGCTAATCAAATAAGGTCCCTCCCAATTAGGCGACCATTTACCAAACCGATTGTCCTTTACTCCGATCGGCATCCTAAGCTTCCGGACCAAATCGCCCTCTTTAAAGCTGTTTCTGCACAACCTTCTTATCATAATGACGGGCGACCCTTGCTTTATTCTGCTCTATTTTCTCTAATGCATCCAGCCGATTTTGTACCACATCTTCTAATTCATCCATCATCAATCCGTAGTACTTGATCGGCCGAAAGTTTTTGTTGCAACTCAATCCTTACGGAGCCGATAGCTGTCTCCCATGGCGATGCGGCTTCGTGCCCATATACCAAGCGATACGGCGTAACTTGCATGGCTCCATGCCGTGACATACGATAAGCCCACAAAGCGTCCATCAATTTCATATGCCACTTACGAGGATACTCTTGTATTTTCCGCTTGATTAACTTAATCGAGACTCTTATTCGCCGCTTCGACTTGTCCATTGGCTTGGGCATAATATGGTGACGAATTAATTAACTTAATTCCCATCTCATCGGCAAAAGTTTGAAATTCGTCCGACGTGAATACTGATCCTTGATCTGTTGTGATTGTCTCCGGAATTCCAAATCTATAAATAATATGCTCCTTAACAAACGTTACCACGACGGCCGTCGAAACTTTACGATAGGGTGCCGCTTCAACCCACTTTGTGAAGTAATCTGTAGCTACCAATATGTATTGATGTCCTTTGCTTGATGCTGGATTTATCCGGCCAATCATATCCATGGCCCGACCTACGAACGGCCAAGGTTTGATTACCGGATTCATAGCCGACGCGAGCGCTCTGCGTATAGGTCCAAATTTACGACAATCTTGGCAACTTTTATAATATTTGAAACAATCGGCCAACATTGTCGGCCGGTAATAACCAGCTCGCCTTAGCAACCACTTCATCTTATGGGCCGATTGATGCGTTCCGCAAATTCCATCATGTACTTCGCTCATCACCACTTTTGCCTCGGTGTCATCAATACACTTGAGAAGCACCCCATCAATTGTCTTGAAAAATAGTTGATCATCCAACAGAACATACTTCAAAGCTTTATATCTTATCTTCTTATTTGTAGATTGGGATGGATTGCTCAAAAAATTTCGAATTTCCGTACGCCAATCGGCTTCTTCAATATCGGCTATCTCTAAGCTGTTTTCGGCGAGCCGATATCCGGATGCTAGGCTGAGCCAAGTTATTTGCTTCAAAATTCTGCTCTCTTGGTATATGGCTGACTTTAACACACTTGAACCTTTTCATTAACTTCGACACTTTCCATGATATTGCAACAATATTTCATCTTTACACTCATACTCATCGGCCAGGTGACTCACAATCAACAAGGAATCTCCGAAAATTTCCACAAAATCAGCCCCGGCATCGATGAGTAATTCCAATCCTTTTAACAACTGCCTCATATTCGATTTGGTTGTTGGTGTACGCCTCTCTGTAATAGAGTATCCACATACTGCCCCGAGGCGACACAACAACCAAGCCGATTCCACTTCCTTCCTTGCAAATCGAACCATCAAAGAACACCGTCCATGGCACTTGGTTCAACATACCTGGCGAGTGTTCACCGTGCTGCACTACTAGATCAGCCAATACTTGTGCTTTTACTTGCTTTGGCCGATTCATAGCCTAAATCAAACTCCGCAATTGCCAACATCCATTTGCCCAACCGGCCTTTGGGGACCGGAGCCGATAGCATATACTTTACGACATCGGCCTGGCAAACGACGGTACACTCTTACGCCAACGAGATAATGCCTTAATTTTGTGCATGAAAAATACGAGACGAGAGACATAACCTTTCGACTTACGGATACCGTGTTTCTGCATCAATCGGTTTGCGGCTGAGATAAAATATGACTCGCTCTTTTCCCTCCTGTTCTTGAGTCAATGCTGAGCCGATGCACCTGTCATCGGCCGATAAATATAACTTAAAGGGCGTGCCGACTTTGGCGGAACCATTACGGTGGGGACACCAAATACTTCTTGATATCTTCTAAAGCCTTTTGATGGATCGGCTCCCACCGAAACTCTTGATTGGCCTTGAGCTTCAACAATGGCGTAAACACATCAAGTCGGCCGGACAAGTTTGAGATAAATCGCTCTGATAAAATTAATCTTGCCGATCGGGGACTGGAGCTTCGTCTTGTTCGTCGGCGGTTCCAACTTTACGATAGAATCAATACTCTTAGGGCCGACTTCAATTCCCTTTTCATGCACAATAAACCCCGAGAAATTGTCCAGTTGAGACGCCAAACGCACACTTGAGCGGGTTCATCTTTAGGCCGTATTGTCTTGTCCTCTTCAACACTTCTACGAGATCAGCCACATGACTCCCAATCGATCTTGATTTCACCATGACATCATCAATGTAAATTTCCACCAATCGACCGATCAAATCATGATATATAAAATTCATGGCCCTCGATATGTAGCACCGGCATTTTTTAGTCCGAAGGTCATGACAACCCACTCATACGGTCCCAACGCTCCGGGGCATCCGAATGCCGTCTTCGATATATCCTCCTCGGCCATAAAAATCTGATTATACCCAGCATTTCCATCCATAAAGCTCAAAATTTTGTTGCCGGCGGCTGCATCAACCAACAAATCAGCGTTTGGCATTGGATACTCATCTTTCGGAGTTGCCTTATTCAAATTTCGAAGTCAATGCGGACCCGCATCTTTCCATTTTCTTCTCCACCGGTACAATACTAGAAACCCATTCCGCATATCGGCATGGTCCGATGAAGCCGGCTTCATACAATCTAATAATCTCTTCTTTGACGGCTTCATAATACCTAGGGTCAATCTTCCGAGCCCCACTGCTTATATGGTCGATATCCGGGTTTAGTGGGCAACCGATGTTCAACAATCGATCGGGTGAGTCCAGGCATCTCGCTATAATCCCAAGCAAAACAATCTTTAAATTCTTTCAATAAGGCCACTAATTCATCTCTTACTTCCTTACACAATTTCTTGCTAACATATGTCGGCCGAGGTTTGTCTCCATCCCCTATATCTACTTCTTCTAACTCGTCGGCCGACACAAAACCGTGGCCTAATTTCCCGTCTTCTGTTTCATCAATCGGCCGACCTACCATGTCTTCGGTGTGTATACCGATCGGCCGATTGTCCGTCAATTCTCCTGTGGGGCCCATCGGAGCAGCCGGGGGTACCGACCCCCGGTCACAATAACTCCGTCATCCGTGATGTTTATGGCTTCCGCATCCCAATACGTGCCCGATAAACAAGGCAAGTTCTCTAGACCGAGTAAACTCGAAATCGGCGATTGCAACGGTTACGAGACTTATCGGCCCGCACGATTTCGACCTTGTTGCCGACCCATTGAATCAAACAACTGGTGCATAGTTGATGGGATGCAACAATTGGCATGAATCCGGTCTCTCCCCAATAAAGTGGTGTACGCACCTTTCCCGTCGATGATGAAAAAAGTGGTGGGTATGGTTTTGCTGCCCACGGTGATCTCCATTATTGCGGCCCCACGCACATCTTGGCTTCTCCCACTTGTAATCCTTGAGCGTCGGATTGGCCCTCATCATTTCTTCCGGCGTCTTCCCGAGTTTGCGGTATGTAGTAATTGGCATGACATTAACCGCTGCTCCTCCGTCGACCAACATTTTCCTCATCGGCGACCCATTGACATAGCCGCTAATGTATAATGCCTTGAGATGCAAATGATCGAGTTGACCGGCTTATCAAACACCGCTGATTCCGGTGTCCACGAGAATCTCCGAAGTCTCCCCAAGCTGGTTCTTCTTCGGCCGAATTTTCATCGTCCGATCCGACAATCCTGGGCATCAATGACATCATATTCACTGTGGCTTCAGCCTGGACCACTGAGGCCGCACTTTCGGCCTCCATTGCTTCTTGGGCTTTGGCTCATCATCTTGGTCATCTCTGTAATGCCGTCTACCCTTGATTTCCCGACAACGCATTCTTTGAAGCCTCCTCTTTTGGGTTTTCTTGAACAAACCAGCGGGGCACCACCGACCCTCGCTCTCGGTCCGATCACCTCTCGAGTCTTCATGGTATTGGTAATCGAACTCTTCTTCATCATTGATTGGCCCCGGCCGATCGTGGACGAAGGTTCTCCTTGGCACTACGTATCTTCGTTCCTCGTATCCGTGATCGTAGCCGACTGCTCTTACGGGGGCCGATTGTTGAGAGTCATAGTTGCGATCAATCGGCCGTCCTTGGTAACTTGACGACCCGACATCACGATACTCTTCCCGGCCAGCACACTCCGGACAGTTCTCGATAGATGGAAGCTTCATGTTTCGGTCCCAACGATCTTGAAAGAAAGGACAATCCCGGTGTGGGTCAAAATCTTCTCGGCGGACTACACCTTGCCTGTCTTGCTGATTTTGACCAATAAATTCCTGTTCATGTGCCATCTGGTCTCTTTCTTCCCTTTCCCTCTTCTTCTCATATCGGCGTATGAAACCAGCCGATCCACCGCCGATAGTATTGATGCACATCGTATTAGCGGGGAAAGGATGCCCATCAACTTTCATCTTCTTCTTCACATCAGTTGCTCGCAATATCCCACTGTCAAGCTGCCTTCCGGATCTCATCCCTCATAGCATAACAATCAACGGTGTTATGATGTGAATTCCCATGCCACTTGCACCATTTAGCCATTTTCTTCAACTCCTCCGGCGTAGGAATCTTGTGATGAGGGGAAAGCTGGATTTTCTTTTCCCGCGATGGCTGATCAAATATCTCATCGGCCTTGGATAAATCAAAATCATATTTTCTCTCCTTGGGATTCACATGCGGAGAGAATATCGGCCGTTTGTTATTAGTCCATTCAACTGCATTAACTCCCTCCTCATCACCTTCACTTGTCGAAATCAGCATAAGCTACCCGATACCGCCGATTCCTGGTGAGCTGGAGATTTTCTTCCTGGCCGATTGCCCTGCGTGTTAGCTGTGCCGGCCCATCAAACTCATGTGGGGTAAACTTTTCTTTGATGTTGGAGAATAGCCCTGCGTAAGCAATCTCGGCCAATTGTTGCTCTGTCGGATTCAGATTATAACATCGTCCTCTTAGAGTCCTGAACCGCTGTATATAATCGGTCACCGATTCCCACGATTTCTGTTTCACCGCCATTAAATCGGACAAACTAAGCTCGGTAATGCCCGTGAAGAAGTACGAGTGAAACCTTTTCTCCAAATCAGCCCAACTCCGAATAGAACCGAGCGACAGTGAAGCAAACCATGAAAAAGCTGATCCGGACAACGACGGTGGGAATAGCCTAACCCTCAAAGCCTCCTGGGTAGATGCCTCACCAAGGCTGTGCGTCATATCGAGCTGATATGCTCCATAGTTGATGTGTTATCTTGCCCGGAAAACTTGGAAAACTCAGGAATTTTATACTTATTGGGTAAAGCCACGGAATCCATCCGATCGGGGTAAGGTCGCCGATATAATGCACTCTTTTCTTTGGGCTTCAAATCGAACCGATCCTTCATCATATCGGCGATTTTAGCCATGAGGCTATTCATATCATTGGGTCCAGCAGCTGCCGATCCGGCCCTGTCATGTAAGCGGTGTTGGGCTGTCCCCGGTTGGATGTATTAGCTGGCCACTCCCGGAAATCCCGGTGCCGGCGGCGGGAACGATGTACGCGGAGCAACCCCATAATTCACGGCTGATTGAATCGGCCGTCCGATCATGAATCCGTGTTCCCGGCCGATACGGTTGGCTGTGGAATGCCGGATATCGGCCGCACTATAGTGGGTGAGTTCTCAATTCTACTCGGGCCGGTATTTGGTACGTAGAAGAAATTGGGCTGTCTGTGCTATCTGCGGGACCGCTGTCACATTGGCTGCTGCCCCTAACTCGGAAGTCGGCTGTTGTACATCTTGTCTGTCGCTTTCCTCCGTTACCGACTTCTTGGGATCACTATCACCCTCCTTGCCTGGCTGGGTTGCACTTGGTACTTGCATTTGCATTGTCTTTGCCGAGTCCATAGGTGAGGTGGCATGCCGTACGGGGCTGAAACCCTACTTGTGGTGTGGTGTTACGAAGGCTAATTCCCCGACTCGACCGTACGAGAGTGCCGGAAGGCTGCGTGTATGCAGGTCCAGAATACCCTTCGATGAACAGCCTGCCATCAATTGTGTCCTTTATCAAATTCCCAATGGTGTTGGTCAATACGCCCGATTGATTAATTAAGGCCCGATGAACGGACGTGTTGACCATATCACCGAGTTGGTTGGCATCCGGCAGTCTCTCGAGCTTTGATTTGGTCTAGTTCTTCCGGATGCGATATCCGAGGAAAGTCCCCTTTTGTGGCCACCCCGCCACGTGTCACCTGTCAGGGCCTGAAAGTACTTCTTCATTGCTTCGGCCAGGTATTCTTGGTACTGCAGCTTTTGTTCTGTCGTCATCTTTCCCCAGGCCGAAACTCCATTATCATCGAAACTTCTCCATGCCCTTTACCATCCGTCCTGAGAGGAACTGGAACCAAAATCGGCCGATTCTCGGTATCGACCATTGGTGTTCCATCCTCCCCGACGACTTGTATGTATGACATCTTGATCTTTGTCCCACTGGGCGTGCCAAAAAGTGTGTTGACGTCAAAAGTCACCGACACACCACTGTCCGGAGAGTTCACCGAAACCCCGGCTGATGCAGAGTCCTGTGCTCCCAACGGACTGGCTCAGCTCGCCAATGTTCGTGTGCGCTGGTGCGTGCCGGATGGTTTTCCTGCAAACCAACAAAGACAATAAAAGGTGTAAAATTTCCAGGTCATCGGCCCGGATAGACCGATGTGCAGCCATGGCCGATCACGGCGTAAGATAGACAAAATCGGCCATGAACGAGAGAACAGCACGGCCCATCCATTTATATATTAAATGCCAGGCGAACGAACTGTGATACAAACGATACGAAATCGGCCGATGCTATAACATGCGATCGGTGACTAGCAGCCGATTTCGTCGGTAAACGATCAAATCATTAAGACTTTGCGAGAGATGTATTATCGAGTAAAATGTAAACAAAGCAATTCTAAATAGGATATACTTAGTTGATAGCAAGAGGATAGTTTAATCATCAATCAAATCCGTGAATCGGCCGATTGGGTATGTGGCCGATTTCTGTTATTGATTATATCGATAAATTATTTAGATCTATCCGAATGTATAGTGATGGCCGAGATAAATCATACTAATGGTTCGGGTTCAAAAGCGGTTTTAACAGATTTAGCATTGATTGAACATAAAACAGCTTAATGAACGTGATAAGCAATCGGCTAAACACTCCGAAAGAACGAGTAAGACGAATACAACCACGCAGATCCCAAATCGACCGGTCGCTCCAACAGGACAAGTCAAGCGATGGCACGCGATCGGACCAGATCTAACGACCGCGCACTCCCGGCCGATTCGGGACAAGCACAATCATAAACATCTTAACTATGAAAGTAAGTCTACACCCTAGCCAATCGGCTGCATGTGCCTAGGACAAGTCAACTATCGCAAAGGCAAACACGGGACACGTCAAGCTGAATCCGCACGATCGAATCGGCCAAGATGTAGAAGAATTCTCATAGCGGCTATCGTGACTCGAACGACCAAATCCGAGCCAATCGGCGTCGTAAGCAAAGGCTGGAACGGGGAGGCAGGACAAGTCAAACTACCTCCACCACGAGCCCGGACCAGGTCAACTTGACTCATCCCGGCCGATACTCACTATACCGATCGAAAACAGATTCGGTCGCCGGATAACTAGCAATTAAGCCATCTAATTACGAACAATGCGCCGAGAATTAGACAACATAATTACCTTATCAAGCCAACGTGTCGTCGACCGGAGCCCCGAAGATCCCCGCGCGAAAACAGTAAAGACTTGACAGGAAATTAGGGTTTGACGATGCGCCGAAAGTTGTATTGGATGTGAATCGAGTTTACATGTTACATCCGAGTATGTATTTATACTCGGCAAAAAGAATCCTATTCGGACCCTCTTCGAGGCCGATTTCCTAACCGACTAGGATCCCTTTTCCAAAACTAAACTATTATTTCTAATTTTACAACGTGTGCCGGGCCCATTAATGTTGTGCTCTTCCGTTAGCGTCCGCGCACGATTCCCGGAAGGAAGTCCCCTTTACTCGCTCAAGCGGCCGTCGACCTTACGCCCACCGGCCTTCTTTGACCTGTAGTCGCCGACAATGGGTCCCTTGGTCAAAAACCGGCGTCAACACCACGTCACTCGTTGGACCAAGGAAAGAAAGAGTCCAAGTCCAACACGTCCGAATTTTGATTCGGACTGCAAAACTACACCAAATTAGAAAGGCCGTACGACTTTATCCGGACTCCGTTTGGGACGTTCAAGTACTCTTTGGAAAGCTTATGGAGTCTACTTTCATATGGATCCGGCCTCATGTCCATATCTTTTCGAGCTAGTCGGAATCGCTGATTTGTTACAGAGACCTCAATCTGTCTTACTTTTGCTCGATGGGCTTTGTATGAAGTTGGGCCCAATAGGGGCGCATCCTAGGGCTAGAGCACGACTCCAGCACCTCCTCCGCGTCCTTATACACATGCAGCCGCCACAGAATACTTGGGTTTTTGTTCTATTGATAGGTTAGCCATTGTTACTACCTTGTAGGCACGTGTGTCGGCTAGACCACCTGCTCTACTTGACTCGGATACCCACCTTAGTGATTGAGTTGGTATCTTGTTCTTGCTTATTCCTTCGATTGCTTGCAGGAATTACCTTCTTGATTTGGTTAATTGTGCTCCACAAGATCGTGATTAACCGTTGGAATTGTTGTATCGGTCGCTAAGGCGCATTCTTGTTGGTTGTAGTCAGGTTGTCAACATCTCTCCAGTTCAAATCGAAGTTATCCCCTCTCATCAAAAGATCGGGAACACCCATGTACTTATCATTAGTAGTTCTTGTAAACTTTGATCATGAATAATGTTTTGTTTCATAAACATTTGGAATCCTATGGTGAAAGAGGAGATATGTCTTGTTTACGATTGCACCACTAATACCATTCTAAGGGAAATTAGATATTTCCACACTTTGACTAAGAAAAATGGAAATATTATGATCATTTCTTCCGACGGTTCATAATATTTCCAATTTTTCATATGGGTACCTAAAGTGCCAATGTAGTTCTCCCTATGGCTATCTTAATCTTTGTGAAGGATGCACTCTTGTATCCTGGTTCAAAGCTTACCCTATTGAGCTTTAAAGATATCGGAGCAAATGTTTTCCATTTTGTTCGGCCATGTAGTGTTGCATGATGCAACACTCATCCAACTCGGGCCAACTACATATCATGACACATCTCCCTTACAACTAGTGCATGGAAAAGGGTCAAGTATTTCCCATCCGTGTAAATTTGGTTGCGATGCTTATGTGCTCGATACAACCTCCTTAGCATACATCTATGGGACCCCACCGAAAGTTAGGGATATACATTGGTTATGAGACTTCATCCATAATTAAATATCTGTAACCTATGACTAGGGATCTTCATACGGTTTGGTACGCTGGTTATATGTTTGATGAGGACGATTTCCTAGAATTAAAGGGAAATAGGCATCCAAAAGAATGACGAGAAATTGTTTGGAATGTAACAGGTATGTTGTTCTTTGATCCATGCTCTAGTGAGGTTGAACTGGAAGTTCAACGAATTATAAAATTTTCAAAATCTTGTAAATAAGTTGTCCGGTGCCTTCGCTAATTATAAAGGAATGAAAAGGTCGCATATACTACAAGTAAATGTGCTAAAGAGAGTTTAGTTAACCCGGAAGGTTACGGACTCGAGTCATATCCCTAATCCTAGGAAGAGGGGGAGACCTCCGGGTGCTTGGGGCAAAGTGTCGCGATGACGTCCGCAGAGACAAGGTCGGGAGCCACTTTCATCACTCAAGGAATAAGTTGAAGAAACTGAACTTGAAGTTAAGAAGACGGGCCCCTTGAAGTGGCAAATCAACCTCGAAGTTAAGAAGGTATCCGGAGGACCCCATCCTTGAGACGGAAATTAATCCCAGTGCATTGCGTGCACATCATGGCACTAGTAGATCGGAACGCCCTACGTCCATCATTATGGGAAATCATGATGAGCTAGAGGAGATCAATGATGAAATCGCCACTAACTATGTTAGCTCGGGAGAGATATATAAAAGGAATATCACCGTTGTTGATATATACTTTGCCTCGAAGATTGCTTACTCAATGGATCCGGATCGTGATACAAAGCCCATGATAGAGTGTCGAAGCACTCAAATTGGGACAAATGGAAAGCAACAATTGAGGCAGAGTCGTGATCGCTTTATAAAAGATAATTTTTTGGTTCTAGAGTCCCAACATCTCCGAAAGTCATCCTTGTAGGAGGCAATCGGAGGAATGAGAGAAATGAGGTGGTTAGATATAAAGTGAGGCTTGTGGCACAAAGGTTCACACAGAGACCCGGTATTGATTATGATGAAACATACTCTCCCGTCATGAGTGTTATTACATTTCGATATTTATATGTAGCAGCTAACATGAATTTGGACATGCAATTGATGGATGTTGTGATACCATACTTGTATGGGTCGGTTGATTCGGAAATTTATATGAGAGTAGTACCTCAAGGACTCAAGATCCCAAATTTGAAAGTAGATAGCAACATGTATAGCATCCACCTATACCGATCGTTGTATGAGCTGAAAGAATCGAGAAGGATGTAGTTCAACCGGCTTAGTAACTTTCTCCTGAACCGAGGTTATGTGAACAATGATAATTGTCCTCGTGTATTCATGAAGAAGTCCAAGAATGGATTTTGCGTCATCTTCATCTATGTCAATGATTTGAATAATATTGGCACCTCAGGGGACATTAAGGAAGCTATGGCTTACCTTAAGATGGGTATTCAAAATGAAAGACTTTGGTAAAACCAAGTTTTGGTTGGGCGTGGAGCTCGAACACCTCCCCGAAGGAGTGTTTATGCACCAATCTACTTACACAAAGAGGGTACTTGAACAATTCTACGTGGACAAGTGTCATCCTCATAAAACCCCTATGGTTGTCTCGATACTTAGAAGTGGATAAGGACCACCGAGACCTATGGGTGATAATAATGAGGATAATTTGGGACCCGAAACTCCCTACTTAGAGTGCCATTGGAGCACTAATGTACCTTGTGAATTACACAAGACCTAATATTTCATTTGCAGTAAACTTGTTGGCAAGGTATAGCGCTGCCTCAACCATAAGACATTGGATTGGCGTCAAGACAATCCTCGTGTACCTACAAGGTACTCAAGATCTTGGGTTGTAGTTCTCGAAGAACCAAGTTCCAACCATGGTGGGATATGTTGGTGCTGGATATATGTCCGATCCACATAATACTAGATGCCACACTGGTTATGTGTTTCTCTGTGGTGGTATTGCTATTTCTTGGTAGTCAATGAAACAGTCCCTCATGGCCACATCTACCAATCAATGCACTCTATGAAGCCACACAACAATGTGTGGTTAGACGAACGATTGTTCACATCTAGAAATCATGTGGCCTAGATGTTATAATTAAGCCCACTATTATTTGTGAAGATAACACCGTTGGTGTTGCACAAATGCATATGGGATACGTTAAAAGCAACTTCACGAACCACATTGCCCCAAAATTCTTTTATCCCAATGACTGCAAACTAAGTCATCTGGTAAGCTCTGTAGATTTGTTCACAAAGTCTCTGCCTGCCTCAAGTTTTTGAAAGTGCATTAGAGGCATTGGCATGAGGCGACTTAGAGAGTTGCAGTGGTTTAGGGGGAGCAAACTCTTGAAGTAGCCCAAATACGTGATCTTGAAGATCACGGAATGATCCCGAAGGTCATCAAGATATTCTTGAAAGTATTTGATCCTGTAGATCAATTGTTGTACTCTTTTTCCCTTGATGAGTTTTTTCCCACCGGGTTTTCTCATGCAAGGTTTTTAAAGAGGCAACAGATGCAACATTGTATACGCATGTGATGTACTCTTTTCTCCTACCCCTTTTTTGCACCGGTGTTTTGGAGGAGTTTCTAACTAGGCATGCACGTGAAGTGAATTTTTCCAAGGTGGAGTATTGTGAAATATTCAAGTGTGGACAAATTCCATTGGGTGGACATGTTCCACCGAAATGGTTGGGAGATGGGAGGTTTGAACATTTCATTGTATGATAATGTTGACCCAACCTTGTCAACTCAACATGGTTAACTAAATTACTTAGTCAAAAATACCATTATCCCTGCCTATAAATAGAGAAGAGATTGAAAACAACGAGAGCAATGGAATTCATGGCCCGACTTATGGTTTGTCCCAATTTGGCGCACGGAGGCTCAAAGCTTGGTGGAAAAGACAAATGATTTTGAAGAAACACTCTGCCCATTACTTGTGCCTAGCATAGGTTAGACAGTTTGGGAGTTAATATCTAGTAAATATCTTTACCCCCTACATTTTTGTTTGATTGGTGAATTCATTATAGGCTTATCTTGTTAAACCCTTAATTATCTTATACCATGCTTCCCTGTGGAAATAAATGTGATGCCATGGAATACTCCTAGGTGAAACACTATAATGGTGTACCTTGCTCTTTTGGAATTACTGATTGTATTTTTAGAACGTAAGAATACCAACATGGCACTTGTGTCAACTAGGATATAAAACTCCATGCCGGTGACAAGACTCGCTGAACAGGGTGCCCACCCACACTGATGATAGCTATGAGGGAGTTGTCACCATCAATGTCGATGAGGTCGTCCACAAGTTCCACATAGAGCATGTGTTTTCACTTGTGCCCCCGAGAGAACTGCTTACCGTAGTTGAACCACAGTTTGAGATGGTGCCACTCAACCATCTCATGCGCACTGATACACTTGACGATGTAGTTGGGAGGAGCAGTAGCACTCCCCATTGCAACGCCCTTTGGAGCAGCTCGGGCGCCCATCTTAGAATCTAGCAGGATGGCTCGAGGCAAAGTGGTGTTATCACAAGATGGAACAAGTGAGGAGGGTACATCAGTTGTGTTTGCAACCATCACTGTCATATGATGCTCGTCAGCACCAGTGAGGCTCATAACCTCCTCCATGTCCGCACGCTTGGTAAGCTTAACCTTCATCTTGAGAGGCCCCAGAAGATCGGTGGTATAGAGGTTTACTTGCTGTAGCTCGTAGATATCCCTAACATGTTCTCAGCGTAGTCATCCACGGTCGAGGTATGACGAAGAGTGGCCAACTCACCCAGTGGTTTAGCGTGGGTTGTAGCCCAAGTCTCTTGTTCACAAGCGAGAAAAGAGACCCCATAAAGCAATGTCCTTCTCCTTGCTAAGGTGCATGTGCCACTGTCAGACCGCCTCCATGAGGTGGTAGGTGGCGTAAAACTGGTCCGATGGGCAAATCTATTGGTCGATGAAGAACTGCTCACAGTAGTTGAGCCACGACAAGGGGTCTTCCTTGCCATCTAAAGTTGGGAATGAGAGCTTGTGGTAGTGTGGGACAGAGAGTTGCATGTCGGTGCACAGAGAGGGCGAGGGACCCCTTGACAACATGCCTCAGGAGCTGATGGCAGCCTGCGTGATGGTGTTCATGAGGTTATCACTCGATGAGGTCAATTAAGATGTGTAGCAGTTGGTGATGGCGTTCTTTGTAGCCAACAAGGTGTCCTTCTAGTGATCGGCCTCCTCCTTAGCTCAGTGTCTGGCCGCTTTCTCCTCCTTCTTCTTTGTGAGGAGGTCAATCTGCTCAAATGCCTTAGTGTTTGCGGACTGGTTCTTCTCTTGCACCTCCTTGAAGTCCTTGAACACCTTCCAAAACGTTTGAAGGTTAGGAATCACCTCATGTAGCTTGGACATGGTGGCAGTGAGGATCAGGTTGGTCTCTGTATACTCGGCACTACGTTGGAGGCAGGCGAGGGTGGTCAATGGCATGGGCAATGGCGATGACGGCGGTGGCATGAGAGAGAGAGAGAGAGAGAGAGAGAGAGAGAGAGAGAACCCCTTTGTTCTTGTTCTTAAGCAAATCACATTTTTCTTATAGTGTTATGACGGTTGTAGCTATTTTTGGGTGATATGCTATATATATTTTACATTTTAACTACTTCTAAATATTTGTATTCTAGATGCCAGACATTGAAAAGATCTTTACTGGATTATAACAGAACTAATGTATGCATATTCTCAATATATTTGTATTTTAAATTTTTATCTGATATCAAACTTGAGAAATCACAATTAGTTACTACTTTAAAAATGTATGTAGAACATAGAATTAGTTTGTATGACCATTAAATGTTTAATTAATTATGCCCAATTCAAACATAACTATCTAGCAGCGCAAATGCGACGGCCACCTTACTAGCTTTTTGAAATTAGAAGTAGGTTACATTTTGGTACATACTAGTAGTTACATATTAGGATGTCACACCACTAGTGTAGCCTCACAGCAAGAGGCAGCCTTACAAGGTGATCCTGGCTCCCGGTAAGAACAATCTCACCGAAGCTGAACGCCTCTGACGCCAAAGTCGTTGCTCTGAGCTCGATCACTATCTCTTGTGTTCCTCCGGGCTCGACCTCAAACCACCCTGGCCGCACTGTGGCATCCACGCCGGCCGGGGGCAGAACGGAGCAGAGGTACGTCTCCTTGTTGTGTGCCACGTTCAGCACCCTGCGCCGGACGGACAGCGACTCACGCAGCGCGGAGACGGTGATGGACGGCAGGTTAAGGTCTGCAGGAGAAGCTAGCGGCGGCGCCTGCTGGCACGCCGCTCCAGTGGCTGCCCGGACGTCGTCTGGGCTAAGCTGGGGCAACGAGCACAGGAAGCTGACGTATTCATCGTCATCTGGTGCGATGACCAGCCCGGGGTCGAGCGCTCCGGCGGGGTTGACGAAACCGGAGCCGTAGTCGAAGGGTGTCCCCGGTTGCAACGACCCGATTCCGATGCCCTCTGACATTATCGTCCCCCCGTGCTTGTCATGCCTCTGGGCGGTGGTGGACATTGCGGAGGCGATTGCCGATGGCCCCCATGACGGGTGCCTCTGCTTGATGAGCGCCGCAACGCCCGCAACGTGCGGTGCCGCCATGCTTGTGCCGGAGATCATTGCAAAGTGGTTACCGGCGAGTATGGGCTCGTTCACGCTGCGCGCGCTCCAGACCGCCCATATCTGGTCACCGGGTGCGAGGATGTCTGGCTTTAGCACGTCGGCCGGCGTCAACTCGCTGTCGGCAACGTCTGGCCCACGCGACGAATACCGGGCAACTACCGGCGCATCGTCCTTGAACGTGGCGACTCTTCCTTCCATGATCGCTGCGGTGGCGCCAAACACAGTTTCGATGCCCGCGTAGACCGTCTTCTCGGCGTAGTAGGACCATATCGCCTATAACAACATTCTTCGGTGAAATCGTTCATGTGCCGTAAGTGAGATGACCACAATGTTGGATTTAATTATCTACTCCTTTTTTTCGGGATCGATGTCGTTAGGGTAGCAGGATTAATTTACTTTAAACTAACATTGTTTTTCTAACGACATCATTTTCACAATAGATCAAGGTGGTAAAACCAGAGCATATGTTGGATTTATCTCTACTCCTTTCAGAAATTGATATCGTTAAGATAGCAGGATTAGTTTAAATTTGAACTAATCTTACCGTTCTAAAATATGTTTGGATGAAACTTTTTATTCTCAATGCAAGTTTCATTAGAGTTTCGTACATATGAAACAATGTCAATTTGTCCAGTTTCATATTAGTTACGATACCATGTCATCTCTTTTGCTGACATACATCTTATTCAATGTCGATGAAACTAGCGTAACGGCATCATTTTTGTAATGTAGTATATATATTAGTAAAACGAGAACGGAGTGATGGTATACTTACCTGAGCGTCAGCAACGCGGGGAACCATGAGACCTGGAACAAGTAAAGGCAGTGGCTGCGCTAGGAAGTCACCGAGTTGCGCATTTGCCACAAGGACGAAGCCGGCGAACCCGAGGGCCTCGGCGACGTCGAGGATGGCAGTCACAGTGGACGTGCCATTGTAGAATCCCTGTGAGAACGAGCAGAGGACGATGCTACCGCGAAGCAGGTCGGCACGAGGACGCAGCGCCTCCGCGTCCTGGCATTCTTCCGCTCGTGTCATCTCGGCAGTATCCGGTGCCGCAGCGTCCTTGGCCGCGATCAGCCTGTGCTCCAGCGTGGGCGCTGGAACAGTTAAACGATTGATGTCGTTCACAAATCGCAACCTGTGCTTAGCTTGATGGGAACAAGAAATTAGTCATCAGTACCTGATAAACCGACACCAAGTATATGGCGGCCATTGCCGAGGAGTAGGCTGGAAGTGTAGCTCCGTCCAGTGGTGCCGGCGGCTACGGTCATCACCCAAGGGCTGTAAGAAACGACGGAGGAGTCTGCCGGCCCTAGATTGCCCGCGGCCTGAGCGACAAATATGCCGGCTCTTCTTGCTGACAGCAGAGCGACGTCCAGCACGCTGAGGAATGTCACTTTGCTGCCGGGACGCGTGTCTGGCCCAACTGATAAGACAAGCACGTCCACCCTGTCCTCTATTGCCTAAAAGGAATATGGCGAGAAATGGAGGTGTGACTTTGGAAGAATTATTAGGCATTAACAGAAGGACGAATCGGATGAGAGTTAGGCCAAGTGATACTAAACAACAACAATGATTCAATGATTTGATCTCTAAAACAAATATCCAGAAAGTATTTTTACAGAGAAAAATAATTTTTAGGTTAACGATAAACAAAAAGATTGTCAAACTAAATAAAACTAGGATACCTATGAACTTCAAGCATTCCTTTATTTAGCATATAAACAATTGCTAGAACCCAGAGTGCAAAACTCCAGATGACAAAATGCAAAGAAACAAAAAATTGTGTTTTCTTTAACACTCAATAAACTATTGACCATATTATCTTTTTTGTAAACGGGCTAGATTTGTGTGGATTACTACAAATGAAGCTTTAGAGACTTTTTTAAACATAATCATTTTTAATCTAAAATTATAAAAAGAACTGTCCCAAACTAATTCACGCAATATGGTATGGCGCGATTCCAGCATGAATCACGCCATATGGAATAGAGTGATTGTGTCCATATCAGCATTGACCACCATGTCGGATCCGGGCATAGACTGAGGTTGATCTCAATCAAACCAATCTCTATGCGTTTTAGATAGCCCAACCACGTCAAACGAGCTGATAGGGGTTTAAGTAATTTTCACGCGACGTGGCGGGAATCGAGGACAACCGAATCACGAAATCCCCATTTGGCATGATTGATATAGGTATCAGGCCAAATGAAATATAGCGTGATTGACTAGGCAACCTCTTCTCCCACCCTTCTATAATCACATGTCACTTTGGCTCATGTCAATTGACATCATCAAGTTAATGTTTTTTAAAAAAACTATATAAACTCTGCAAACAGTGCTGGATTTGAATTATGTTTTCGCATTGTGTTCTACGAGACGATATGAACAAAACTAGATGTCACTTGCATATATATAAATCAATGATCTAAATTGTTAATGTTGCATGAGTGTATTGGAGTAGAGAATAAATCAATGATCAAAAAAAATTATGAGAAATCTAGCTAATATCCTCATTAACTTAAGAGATAAGTCCATTTTACTCTCCGAACATTTTACTTTGTCCAAATTACACCCCGGAAAAAATCTTGGCTCAGTTTACTCCCTCGTACAATTTAAAACGGTGCAACCTAATCCCTTATGCAATTTCTCTTGTTTGTTTCTCCCTGTATGATTTGAATTTTAAGCTAAATTTTGCATAATGATAGATGATTACCATCTCTATTTAAATAAAATATTTTATATTATTTGTTAAATATTTGGATACATTTTTAGAACTATATAGATAAGATGATATTTGATGCATAATATATATTATATTTTTAAAAACAATAAAATAATATGTATAAAATATATATTATATTGTTTTAGCGTAATATTCACTGAAAGTTATCATTGTGCAAAATTTGAGCACTAAACTAAAATCATACAAAGAGAGATAAAAAAGACAAATTGCAAAAGAGAGTATATTGCACCAATTTAAAATGTTTGAGGGAATAATTGAGCCAAACTTGTTTGGGGTATAATGTAGATAGTGTGGATTGTTCAGGGAGTAAAATAGACTTTTTCTTTAACTTAATTTCTTAGATGTTATTCTGAATCTATTTCAATAAACAAAGCATCACATGGCCATAGAAAAATGTATGAAAATAAAATGTCTATTTGCGGACAGAAAAATATTTTATCTAGTCAAATAGATGTTACATACCATTAATCCCTAAAATGGTTGTTCAAAAGAATGTATTGAAAAAATGATGAAATGATCAAAGAGCATATATTTCCTTACGCAGTAAGTGATGATATGATTTTCACGGAAAAAAATCAGGAACTTATTAACCTATATATATAAAAGAATATTGGTACAAATCCAGAAAACAAAATTTGATTAAAAGGTCGTAGAAGTAATCCTTCTTAGAAAAATAATAATAAATATTGCATTCTTCTGCCTAAAAGGCTGTATTTTGTAAGAGTTTTCAGAAACTTTAGTATTTGATAGCACTACACCACAACACACTATTGCCCACTATGAACTGTCGGCAAAGGTAGTCTATCACTGACCAATTATCTGTGGGCAAATGTATATCATTTCTGCCTCAGATCATTTGTCGGTAATAGTCTAAAGTAGACATGAGAAGGATTTGTAGCATGGGGAGCTTTTCTGCAGACGTGGATGGCTTCTATGCACGACACATTATTTTGTGTGCGCGTGGACGCGTTGCCGCTGAAGAACGTGGGCTCTTGTCAGTCGCGCATGACGCACGTCCATGTGCGGTCAATTTTTACTGGGCTTTTGCTTCCTCCGTGAGATGGTCCTTGAGCGAGCGCTTGTGCTTCAAGTCAGAGCCGCAAGGGCAGCGCGAGCGACGACTGCAGATCTTTTCGTGGTGGCGACCGCCTTGCCGCAGTGACAAGCTGACGGCACAGGAACAACCTAACGCAGTGCCGGCGGCTTGCAGGGTGCGAAAGTCCTTGAGCGGCCGCGGCCGCGGGCCCAGCAAGAGCACGGGAGCCAGGACGGAGGAATAGGGTGGACGCGCGCTGCATGAGGATGGCATGACCATGGTGAAGCTGTGGTAAAACAGCGACACTGGGCGCAGTTCCTGCAGTAGACAGTGGTGGTAGAGCGGAAGTGGCGTTCCGAGCTTCTCTGCCGGTGAGTGTGACACTCCGTGTCCTAATTTTTCGAGTTAGCATTTTTAAAACTAACCTCAGGTCTGGATTATCCCACCCAAGAAAATTCGTTGACATGCAAAGTGTTTTGGGCAGTGAATAAATTCAAAAACACTTTGGTTTGAACTACAACTCAAATTTCTACCATAAAAATATGGTCCACCAAAAATATATGTTGTAGGGCATGTCAAATGCAAAATCTAGGACAAAACCCCACTGGATTTCATCAAGGTTTGATACCACAAATAAATCACACAAGCTTAGCATTTAAGCCTTTTCTCTGAATTTTCAGAATTAATCCAGAAAGAATTTTTGAGTATACTCTTCGTGCATGTCACTTTCTAGAGTTACACTTTTCAACAAAATTCTCCATTTAAATTTTCGAATGCGGGAAGGCTCTGTTTTTGATTTTTCAAATTCGAATTGAGCCACGTTTGGAAATTGGGGGAAAAAAAGAAAAGATGCCAAAGCATATACCGCGGGCCCCACCTGCCAGCCCCCAGGGCCGCGCCCGACCGGGCCGTACGCCGTGGCCGCGGTTCTCCTGGTCGGGGGCAAAGGGGGAACCCAAGGCCCGGTCGGCAACCCCCCACACTTCTCTCTCTCACTCTCTCCCGCGCTCCCCACCCCCACCCGCCATTGCCGCCACCCCTTGGAGCTCGCCGCGCCGCCAACTCCGGCCGCCGCAGCTCGGGCCGAGCACACCCCAAGCTCCGCCCCACCCCCACCCTACTCCACGCCGAAAACCCCCAAAAATGGTGGAGTAAAACCGGCCAATTTCGAGAAATTCCGCGAAGAGCTTCACCCCGGCCATCACCGCCGTCGCGGTCAAATTCGCCCCTCCGGTGAGCTTTTCTTCCCCATTCTTGTGCCGGTGCGTGCGCACATTGATGGAGCACCCTCTCAAACCCTAACCTCCCTCCTTTGCCTCCCTAAGTCACCGGATTTCCTTTTTCTCCCCACCGTGAAGCTCCGGCCGCCGCCACCCTCCCGTCGACGGCCACCCACGGTCGTGCTCAACCTCAACGGAGAGTGTGCCGGTGAAGCCCATGCTCCCGTGAAGCTCCACGGCCAAGCCGCGCTTCGTTTGGTGCTTCCTCCGCGACGAACACCCCCGCCGGATCACTCCCCCACCGCCATTGCCGTCGCGCCGCCCCTCCGGTGAGCCTCCGGCCGCGTGGAGTTTTCCATCGAGTCCGTCGTGTCGTGCGGTGCATTTTGGGCCCTTGCAGGGCTGCGCGCGGGCCACGCCGCCGCTCCGGCCGTCGCGCCGCCGCCTCGCGGCCGCTCGCCGGCGAGGCCACAGGGCGGGCCACACGGCCCGGATCCCGTGTGGCCACAGCCACACGCGGATCCAGAACCCCGTGGTCCTCGGTGTGGCACAGAGCGCGGAGATTTAAATTTAAATCTCGAATGGCATTTTCGTAATTAGTTCTGAAATTCAATTAAACTTAGAAAATTCATACCTAGAGTTCTAGACCTCCAAAAATTGCAAACTAAATTTTGTTGGACTCCTGGGGACATGTACTATTTTATGGTGCATTCAATTGGCATTTTCAGGAGCAAATTATTTAGGTCAAATTTCTTTTTAAGAGATTTTAATTAAATGCTTAGTTAATTAATGATTTGCCCCAAATTGTGAAGCTTAAGTTAATTATTATCCATATCATGTGCCTAAGGACCAGGAGCAATTTAATTGTTATTTTACCTAGTGTTGCTAGGATTAATGGATTAATTTCTTGCACATGTGATAATGATTTAAATGCTTCATGGGAGTTGATGAAGGAGATAAAATAGATAATCACCTTAAATCATTTTCACCCTGCTGGACACCACGTTAATTTATACTCGTGAATTAAATGTATTTGATGAAATCCGCACGTATTCCGTAAAATATTCAATGTCATGTTTTCATCAAAATTTACACATCATCTTTGCATCATGTAGCTGCGGTGGTGAACGTGGTAACCGGCGAGGAGACGCCGAAGCTGCTGCTATTGTTGACCCCGCTGTTCCGGGTCAAGCTCAAGGCAAGCCCCGGTGCACAACCTTTTAATTTAAGTATTTTATTTTCATCACTATGCTTGTAGGTCCGTATTGTACATTAGGTCTACAGGAGTTGTGATGAAAACCCTAGCATGCAGTAGGATCCTATTTATCCCGATTCGATCACCCTACGCTAGATGCTTGCTTAAATAGGGCGATGATCCGTCGAGTGGTACGGAGACCACTCGTAGATAGGACAATCACATTTTTGGGACACGATGCTAAGTATCAAGTTGAGAATGGAAAATTGGAGGCCGGACGGGCAACTAGGTGGAAAGTGAAGGACTGAAAGAGTCTTCAAGGTTGTAGCCCCGTTCGTGCACACAAGGACCGCGTCGTGTCCGGCCCATGTGGATAAGTTTGAACGTACTCGTTTTGCATACTGGAGTTTATGGGCCCAGAAACCGATGTAGCGATGGATTGCTGTAAGGTTGAAAGATTTTCCTACTCCCTTGGTTACTAGGCGGTTTTTGGGAGGAGAGGAGGGAGCACTCTACTCACGGATGATGTCCGGGACGGCATCGCGTGAGGGACCCTTCTCGGGGACGGTAGGACCCGGACGACCTTATGGTGCCCGAGCGAAAGGTTGTCTCATGCGGCTTCCGGGAAGCGCGTATGTGACGTGCGGACAGTGTTTCTCCTGCAGGATGTAAATCGATTCGAATCGCTGCCCCTCACAAGTAACGAGTATCACTTGTCCCGTCGACCGGAACGTAGTAAGAAGAGAAAGATGTTGATGATTATGATCAATTTGCTGTATTGCTTAATTACTTGTTTGGAAACATGTAATGCAGTAGCTTAGTGCAAATTAAATTTATTCTGTCGAGCAACTCAATTAAACTCGCTAAAAGTTGAAAGTAAGGATGCACTTGTAGGCCAGCTTAGTGCTTAAATGTATCCTATCCCCCCGGCCTTTGCATGTCTAGGAGTCGGCTATAGATGGCCACTTTGATGGGTCGGTCTTGCCGAGCTCTAGTTGCTCAGGGCTTTGCTCTATGTGGTTTTCGGAGGACCCCATGGGACAGGACTTCGACGTCGGCGATGACGTCCGGCAGGAGGAGACTCGGGTGACGGCCACTACACTTGGGAGTGGTGCGGCCCGGATGAATAGAGGAGTTGATGTGCCGGTAAGATGTTCTAAGGCAGGAACATCTGTCTCTCGCCGGTGCCCGTGATGTATTGCCGAGAGAGCGATTGTATCTTATTTGCTTCCGCTGTTTAGTTAATTTCCAAACTTATTAGTTTATGATGTTTATGAGACTCGATGTACGTTTGTACTTGGGATGAATGTAAGACCTGTACTTATATTCATTGTGTTATGCTTATGTTTGTATGTTGTAATATCGGGTATCACAGCGCGTGATGCCACCTATGATGATCCCGGTGACGGAAACGACTCTTCGTGAGACGGGTCCGTCACAGCGTGGTATCGGAGCCGTCATGGGGATATTACAACACCTTAAGCAGCCTATTTTTGAAAACTAGGACGTTACCGTGTGAGGACGTGCCCGTAAGGACTATATTAGTCGTAACAGTGGCAAAGCTAACCCTGGGTTATGATTGTTTAATTACTTGCATCTACGGATGTGGCTCGGGTATGCCTGCATTTAAATTAGCGGTCCATGCCCGCGGACGGAGAATACGGGACAATGTTGGCTCGTGGCATACCACGGGACGATCCTTTCTATGGATCGTTACTTGTAGAACTGTGCTTATTTTTTTGTAGTTTCTTTTGAATTTGATGTACTGTTTCTAGAATCAATCTTCTGCAGGTACATAACAACGCTAGTAGGTGTGAGTCGATAATATAGACTAACTTACGTGATTGAGCGCGGGTTGCCACCCCGAAATTCGTACACCGTTGAGACGGTATATTTATTTGTTTCTCTCGTGGTAAGGACGTATATAGGTTGAATAAGGTGCATTCATAATAAAAAGGGGGAATTGCAAAAGAAGTCTTGTTTTGCAATCTAATTCTAAAAACGGTCCTGTTTTGTAAACTTTGCAAAATCGGTCCTGTTTTTCGAATGTGAAGCTACCGTTCGGTCTCCTTTTTGTCCACCGTTACTTGAGTGTGTCTTCCGAAATAAAAATAAAAAGAAAAAAGAAAAAAAGACACTCATACCCCTGGCTATCTACATCCCGAGCTCAACCATTCTCTCATTCCCATTAACCCGAGGAGGCAAAACCTAACCCTAGAGGCGAGCTGCTCGGGCTACGGGCGCGTGCGGCGGGCGCGGCGAGCTGCGGGGGCGCACGGGCGGGTGAGCTGCGGGGGCGCGCGTCCGGCGTGCGGGCGGGCGAGCGCGAGAGGCCGCGGGCTGCGAGCGCGCGCGGCAGGCGTGCGGGCGCGCGGGCGAGCGGCAGGCGCTGCGCGGGCGTGCGGGCGCGGCGCCACGCGGGCAAGCGGCACGCTGCGCGGCGCGTGCGGGCAGGCGCGCGGGCGCGGGGCCGCGCGGGCGAGCGGCCGGGCGGGCGGCGGGCTGCGCGGGCTGCACGGCCGCGGCGGCTGCGCGGGCGCGGCGGGCTGCGGGGCGCGGCGAGCTGCGGGGCTGAGCGTGGGCTTCATCTTTCTCGGATTTGAGTAAAAAGAAAGTAAGAGATGGCCACCGGTTCCGGGTAAATTCTACATCCTTTGATTTTCATTCTCACATTGCAGCAATATGGAGTTATGCTTGATGGATGTTTAGCAGTAGCAATCACAATTGTCTTAGTAGCTTATTGTTCATGATTGTATTCGCAGGAAAGTAAATGTTATTGTTAAAATGGGTTCATATTTTAGCCTTCCAGCTGGGGGCCTAAAACATATTGCAGAAGGAAAACTTTGTCTCCAATTATTGTTGATGCAAATAAATATGGGATGATGGAATTAATTAATCATATAGCTGAGGAATATGTGTGGGGACCTAATCAATATATCACTTTATGGCGTTCATCCGGAAACATTGAAGATGTGTGTGTTCCAATAAAAAGTGATGAACAATTGCATGAGTGGTTTAACATGAACTTAGAGACAGGTCTGGTGTATATTGACGCTGAGGTAAAAGATGGTGTTGTTTCACTACAATGCTCACCTACAAAACGTGCATATTGTGCAAATGCTTGATCGGATAAGGCAAATGATCATAACCAAGTTTGAGTTGAGACGCAAAATTGGTAACAAAATGGTTGGAAGAATCATCCCAACTATTACGAAGAGTCTCAATGCTCAAAGCAAGAATATCAAAGGCCATGAAGTGTTAATGTGTGGCAATGGTACAGCTGAAGTAACAGATGGCCATCTGTTAGGCATGCAATCAATTTGGAAGAATTGACTTGTAGCTGTAGGGCATGGCAAGTATGTGGAAAGCCTTGCATGCATGCTTTAGCAACTATTGCCAAGGTCAGTTCTCGGGTAAATATGGAGGATTTTGTTCATGACTACTTTTCTGTTGAGAAGTTCAAGAAGGCCTATGGAGGTACTTTTAAACCAATGACTTCTCAAGAACAATGGACACCGGTGGATGTTGCCTATAAATTGAAGAAGCCGAAATTGAGGAGAAAACCTGGGAGACCTAGAGTGTCAAGGATCAAAGGTTCTGATGAGATTGGCAACACCAAGAAAAGAAAATGCACGGAGTGCAATGAGCTAGGCCACACAGCAAGATATTGCCAAGGAGGCCCTACAGCTAGTCAAAGGAGGAGGCTATCATCATTGGAAAATACATCCGAGTAAGTGATTTATCTTTCTGATTTTTTTATTAAAACAATCCTTTTACCTTGCTGATTTTTTCTTTCTAATCTAGTGCAAGTGCAAGTGGGGATGCAACTACAAGTGGAATTGCAAGTGCAAATGATGGTGGAAGACCGCCTAGTGGAAGAGGGAGGGCGAGAGGTAGGGGAAGGGGAAGGAGTGCAAGTGCTGGGCGGGGCCTTGGTGCATGCTTTGGTGTTGAAATGAGATGTTGTGTATGGCACCAAATATTTTGTGCTTATGTTCTAATTGTACTGTTGGACTTGTAATGGTGTCTGTGTTGGAGACTTAATGGACATTTATCTGTTGGATTTATGGTGCTTATATAATATTAAGTGATGTGAAATATGATGTCTTAAATGTTCTATCAGTTTTGCTTGTGGTTCATCAATTTTCGTCAAGATTTAGATGAAATGCTGTCAAAATTTTGTCTAATTTATGTTATAAATTTATACTTTAGAAACATTAAAATTGTGTAACAAAATGCGTGTAAATAATTGGACTTTTGTTCCACATTGTCACATTTGAAAATAGTACATGAAAAGGGCAAATATGTCTTTTTGCCTGTAACTTAACACCGTTAAGCCCTCCAAACATAACAGGACCTACTTCTACCTTCGGATTTGAAAAACAGGACCAATTTTGCAAAGTTTGGAAAACAGGACCGTTTTCAGAATTAGATTACAAAACAGGACCGGTTTTGCAATTGCCCCTAATAAAAATGGTCCAACCTAAAACTTGAAGTTTTACAACCTCAGAAATTTCAGAAACTCGCTAAGCTAAGAAGATCCGTAACTTTTTGCTCAAACCTCCAATTCGAGCAATTCCAGATGTTCTGGAAACCTTAGGAAGCCAACTAATTTTTGGACGTGGTTTGGTGCTGTTTGGATTCAGAGGGTGGGAGTTATGCTCTGCTTGGTCCAGGGGTGCTGTTTCTGTTTTTCAGAACGACAGCCTGGATGGTTTTCCCCATAACTTCCAGCTCGATTGTTGGAATAAGGCAAATGAGCACTTTCTGGAAAGCTTGAATCACGAGCTACAACTTTGGTAGTCTGAGGAAAGGCTGGTTTTGAGGTTGCAGGGTCGAGAATCTCAGATTCCTCCCTCTGAACTAAAACTGCCTCGGATCTGTTTTCAGAGTCGTATGTCGGTACCGTTTTGACCATATCTTTGTGCTCATGAGTTGGGTACTGGTGATCTTGTACTCGTTGGAAAGGTTGAAATATGAGTCACAACTTTTGTATTTATTTGAGGGACCAGTTTCGAACCCATCTGGCCGTTTTGGTCAGCTTTTACTCGCTGTACAGATTGCCGTTCAGACTGGACAGTCTGTCGAGTAACACTCATAACTTTTCGCTCGCTTGGCGGAATGGGGTGATCAAATACTCGATGGAAAGCTAAGTCGATAAGCTAAATTATTGCTAGTATGAGGATGGACCAATTCCGTCATTTTCTGGATAAAATGCACAGTTTTGTTGACTGTACGGCGTTGGATCGCCGGGACAGGATTTGACTAATGGAGAATAATTCATCCTTTGTTAATCGTTCTCATTTGTTTGCTCACATGATGCTCTTGGTTTAGCATCCCCTCTTTCAGTGCGTCATGCTTACGTGGTAAAATTTGTTTCTTACCCTTCGCAGATGCCGTCCGATAGTGAGCCCGACCGCGGTCACGCCGACAGCACGTGGTCCGCCGGGGAGGAGGCTTTGACGGAGACTTCCTCTGGTTTGCTGTGGGCGCTGTTGGAGACTCTTGGACACACTCAGCCCCCGCTGTATTTCACACAGCGCAGCCAAGTTTCTGGGGTCGTCTTTCACAAGGTGAAGGCGGAGGTTGTTCACCACCCCGACGAGCAGGAAGGGTTCACGGAGTACCAAGTGTTCTCCAAGGACACCTACCAGGGCCGAGCTAAGATAGCTCAGCTCATTCTGTCGGAGTTTGTGATCTCTCACAGAGACTCCTTGTCGGGCACCCCTTTCGAGCTGATCCCAACACTTGACTACTTCGACGAGGTAGTCGAACGCCGACTCAGGAGGATTGCCCGCACGGAGTTGGGTTACCACGGCGTTGCTCGCTACGCTTGCGAGGCGTTCCGGATACACCGGGACGCGGACGCGCTGGCTACGCGCCTCCGAGACCGGTTGACCGAGTTGTCCCTGGTCCTGTCGCGAGCGGAGGGAGCGCTTGGACATCCTTACGCAGGAGCGCTCCGACGCGATCCAGGGTCTGCAGAGCAAGACCCGGGAGGTCGCGAGAGTCGCGGATGAGCATGACGACCTCGCCCGTGAGAGGGATGCCCTGTTGGTGCAGCGTAACCTCTTGCTGGAGGAGCGAGACGAGCTTCGGAAGGAGAGGGACGACCGCACCCGAGAGCGCGATGAGGCACGCCAGCAGTTGGTGGGCCGCAACGCGCGAGTGGCTCAGCAGGAGCACTATATCCACCACCTCCGGACCAACTTGATGGTTGCCCAGCAGTTGGAGCAGGAGCAGCACCATGACATTCAGACCCTGGAGCAGCAGGTCGCGCAGTTGCAGCAGCAACTGCAGGCTGCCCCGGCACCACCTCCACCACACGACGACGCGTCCGACGTCGACGACCCGTAGGAGTGACCTCCTTCGGCAGGAGGGTGTTACGAGTAGATTGACTGGCAGCTGGTAGCAGATTATTTTGATGCTCGATAGCTAGACTAAATCGAGTAGTACCATCTAGTGAGGGATATTTGGAGGTGTGAGTGTAATTGTATGGCTAGTTGGCAATGGATGTATGAACTATGAATGTTATGGAAATTGTGGCATGTTTGTGCTAGATTGTAATGTTTCGTTGCACTTAATTTCCGTATTAAAGCATTCCTCACGTTTTTATTCCGTGACCGCAAGCCCGTTATTGATGTTGGAAATTTTATCACGTTACGGATGGGTGATGAAGTTGAGGTTTTGGACAACGGATGGATGTGGACCGATTGCTTGTATCGCGGGGGTTTACCCGTGATGCTCGTGGCAGGCGATGCAATCGCTAGGCTACACCGAGCCCCCTGCCTACGTAGGGAAGGAGTTTGTGGAGCGAGGGATGATCACTTGTACCATGCACGTGGCTGTGCCGGGCAAGGCGATACCCCCACGCCAGGAGTCGTGGACGGTGACCACGACAAGCCTCGCGATTTACAGCGCATGGGACGCAGCAGCGTTGGAGGCTTTCACCAGGTTTTGTGAGCTTCACGCCGCCGACCTTGTAGGGACGCCGTACTTGTACCTACCAGTCAGCGACCCCTACGATCGCCGCCGGAGACGTCGCTTTGCGTTGTTGTGTGACCCCACCACACCTCACTACAGCCCCATATTGGCGAACACCGCGTGCTATGCCGACGAGCTATATCGTCAGCACGAGTTTCGAAGCGGAGAGGTGAACATCCTCATAGGAGCCATGCGAGGGAATGAGGCTAGAGTTGTCCGGAGGGACCAGCAGGTCACCTCACTCACCGCGGAGAACGCGGCACTCCGTGAGCAGCTCCAGCAGCAGCAGACCCTCGTGGCAAATCTGCAGCAGGAGGTGCAGGCTATAGCTCGGGCCCGAGATGAGGCAGCAGCGTCGCGAGACGCAGCCGACGCCCGCTACTTACGTTTCCTCACCGCATACGGTCCACGTGGACCAGGACCTCGGGTGACCTTGTTCCTCCGTCGGGAGAGCAGCTTGAGGACCCCGACGATGCGGAGGAGGATTGAGCGGCACCTTAGTGCGCATTGTAGGGAATGGCAGCCGATCTCCCTACTTGTATCTTGATTTCCCTTTGTTGTAATCGGAACTTATTTAGCGGAAATGTGATCGTACTATGGTGTTAACGATTATGTATTAAACTATGGTGTAACCTTGGAACTTGTTAATGCAGTGTAATGTGTTGGATGATGATGTTTCTCATTCCGTAAAATTTCGCATTACTACATTGGTTTTGCTACTGCTATTGGTTTATTTAATTGCGCATTTGGTTACCCCTATGTCAAATGTGTTTTCTTTGCGAATCAATTGCATTAACGGATTTCGCGATTTTGCTTGGCAGAATGGTGAGAACGCGCAACACCAACGATCTCCATGGCGAGAGGCCCGAGAGCTCGGCCCAAGGGGCGGGAGACGAAGCACCACCGCCGCCACCTGTCCCTAACCCTATGGACATGATGGCCCGGTTCTCGCGGCCATGCGAGACAACCAGCAGCAGCAGAACGAGTTCTCGCGGGAACTCCGACAGCAGGTACCGCCGGGGACGGCAACCGCGGGCGCCGGAACCGCGACGCGGCGCCGCGGGAGGCCTCCTACCAGGAGTTCCCTGGGCACCCAGCCCCCGAGGTACGACGGCTCCGGCGAGCCGATGAGGGCGGAAGACTTCATCCGCCTCACCGAGTCCAAGTTCGGATCGCTCCACCGCACGAAGTGCGGAAGACGCTCTTCGCAGCGCAGCAGCCGGAGGGCGCTGCTAGTTCTTGGTGGGCTACCCACCCGGCCACTCCGCCGCCGGCACGCAGATCACCTAGGAGGATGTGATGCGCCGGAAGGCGAGAGAGTTCATGGCTCTCACCCGGGGAGGCCGCAGCGTGCACGAGTACACCCAGCAGCTCAACCGGCCGGCGCTTTACGCCCCGAGCCGGTGGACACGGATCGAAGCGCAAGGACCGCTTCATGGAGGGACTCGCCGCCGAGTTGCAGGACCGCCTTACCCTCAATATGTCGGGTAGCTTCTCGGAGTTCGTGAACAATGCCATCCTCGCCGAGGAGGGCTACCGCAGGTCCAGAGCGGAGAAGAAGAGATCCGCGAGTGCTACGGAGCCATCCAACCCACCCCCGGCCAAGTATCGCATGATCTACACCGACCCCTCCGGACAGCGCTACCGCTCTCAGCCTATGGTGGCGCCGCGCCAATCGGCACCCCCACGGAGGCCCCCACCGTAGCAGAGGCCCCCGCAGCAGCAGCAGATGGGACAGCGTGCTCCAAAGCACCCCATCCCGCTCGGAATGCTGCAGGGAACCGTCCACCACCACATGGAGCCCCTTGCTTTGGGTGTGGCCGTCCAGGACACTTCATTAGGGATTGCCCCTATCAGCAGCGGGGCAATACTCCTAATCAGCAGCGCGGGAACAACAACCGAGCCCCAACGAAGACAGGACGTGTGAACTACACGTCCACGGAGGAGATACCGGACGATGCTCCCGTGATGGCTGGTACGTTTTCTGTTAGAAATCATCCTACTCTTATATTGTTTGATTCTGGGGCGACGCACAATTTCATCAGCGAGTCGTATGTGAACAAGTGGAAGTTACCTCGTAGCCTTATGAGATCCCGTTACTTGATTACTTCGCGGGAGGGAAAACACCCGCGACGTATGAGGTTAAAAAGGTTCCCATTATGTTGAAGGCCAAAGTCTACCCAGCTGGATTGTATGATTCTTGAGGGGAGCAACAATGACATAATTCGGGTATGTTCCGGATGAGGTGTCACAAGGCCGTTTTGGACATAGATGCTTTCACCGTCGGCTTGAATTCCCCATTGCATGGTCGGGACGTTCTCCGACCGACCTATCCTAAGAATTGTACTCCAGTAGTGCACCAAGCTATTGTCGAGGGTCCGACCGATATCCCGCTTGTCCGTGAGTTTCCTGATGTGTTTCCTAAGGATCTTCCCGGAATGCCTCCGGATAGGGACATTGAGTTCAAAATTGAGTTGCAGCCAGTGCACGGCTCCGATCTCAAAGAGACCATACAAAATGGCACCCAAGGAGTTGGCCGAATTGAAAGAGCAATTAAAGGAACTATTAGACAAAGGTTACATCAGACCTAGTTCCTCACCTTTGGGATGTCCGGCTCTATTTGTCAAGAAGAAGGACAAAACTTTGCGCTTATGTGTGGATTACCGGCCCCTCAATGCAGTCACGATCAAGAACAAGTATCCATTGCCTCGCATTGATATTTTGTTTGATCAGTTGATGGGAGCTAAGGTATTTTCTAAGATTGATTTGCACTCGGGTTATCACCGAGATCAAGATCGGGGCTAAAGATGTGCCTAAGACAGCCTTCTCTACACGGTACGGCCTCGTATGAGTATTTGGTGATGTCTTTTGGGTTGACCAATGCACCGGCACACTTCATGTATCTTATGAATTTGGTATTCATGCCCGAGCTTGACAAGTTTGTGGTAGTCTTTATTGATGACATACCTGGTGTATTCCAAGTCCGAGGAAGAGCATGCCGAGCATCTTCGCATTGTTCTCCAAAGATTGCGAGATCACCGGCTTGTATGCTAAATTTAGCAAGTGCGAATTTTGGCTTAAGGAAGTTCCATTCTTGGGTCACGTCATTTCGGAGGAGGGCATCTCCGTTGATCCAAGCAAAGTGCAAGACGTACTCAAATGGGAAGCTCCTAAGTCCGTACCACGGATTCGCAGCTTCCTAGGCTTGGCTGGTTATTATCGGAGGTTCATTCCGAACTTCTCCAAAATTGCCAAACCTATGACCGAGCTTCGAAGAAGGAAAAGAAGTTGGAGTGGAGTCGGGCTTGTCGAGAAGCTTTTGAAGCTTTGAAGAAATTGTTGACATCCGCCCTGTGCTAGCACAACCAGATCTTGAGAAGCCTTTTGATGTTTTCTCGTGATGCATCGGGCGGAGGTTTGGGTGGAGTTCTCATGCAGGAGGGTCGAGTAGTTGCTTATGCCTCTCGGCAACTCCGGAAACACGAGCAGAATTATCCTACTCACGATCTTGAGTTAGCAGCAGTAGTACTCGCTCCGAAGGTGTGGAGACATTATCTCGTTGGGTAATCTCGTTCGTATCTACACCGATCACAAGAGCTTGAAGTACATATTCACTCAGGACGATCCGAACATGAGGCAGCGCCGTTGGTTGGAATTGATTAAAGATTATGAGTTGGAAGTGCACTACCACCCCGACAAGGCAAATGTCGTGGCGGATGCACTCAGCAGGAAGGCACATTGTAACCTCCTTCGAGGCCACTCGATCGATCGCGGATGGGCATTACATCCAAGTTGTGCCCCACGGGTTGCTCTACAACTTGGCATTGATACCCACCTTGCGTGATGAAGTGGTAGAAGTGCGAAAGCTGATACTTGCATTGCCCATCTCAAGAGGAGGATAAAAGAGGGAGATAAGCAGGTCGCATGTTTCCGTGAGGACGATGTGGGAGTCGTTTGGTTCAAAGACCGCATCGTAGTGCCGAAAGTTCCCGAGCTACGTAAGAAGATACTGGATGAAGCTCACCTGGCCAAGTATGCTATGCATCCCGGCAGCAATAAGATGTACCATGATCTTAGGACGAGGTATTGGTGGACAAGGATGAAAAGAGAGATTGCTCGTTACGTCGCCGAGTGTGACACTTGTCGTCGGGTCAAGGCTGATCATTTGAGACCCGCCGGGCCGTTGCAGCCACTCGACGTACCATCTTGGAAGTGGGATGACATCAGCATGGACTTTATTGTTGGCTTGCCTACCACAGTTCGGAAGTTTGATTCTATTTGGGTAATTGTTGATCGCTTGACAAAGGTGGCACACTTCATACCGGTGAGGACTTGTTATAGGATACCCAAATATGCTCGGTTATACATCGAGCGGATCCTCTCGTTTGCATGGTGTGCCAAAGACAATCGTTTCCGATCGAGGGACCCAGCTTGTGGGACGTTTCGGGAGCAACTTCATGCGTCCCTAGGAACGAAATTAATTCGAAGCTCAGCTTACCACCCACAGACCGACGGTCAAACGGAAAGAGTAAACCAAATATTGGAGGACATGTTGAGAGCATATGTGCTGGATCATGACAAGAAGTGGGATGAATGCTTACCCTTGGCAGAGTTCGCTTACAACAATAGCTACCAAGAGAGCATTAAGATGGCTCCGTTTGAGGCTCTCTATGGTCGCCGATGCCGTACTCCACTCAGCTGGTCCGAGTCCGGAGAGAGAACCATCTTTGGGCCAGAACTTGTGCAACAAGCCGAGGAGCGAGTGCTGGAATTACAAGCAAACCTCAGGGCAGCGAAATCAAGACAAAAGAGCTATGCGGATAAAAGACGCCGACCGCTTGAGTTCAAAGTGGGTGACCTTGTATACCTTTGAGTCTCGCCGACTAAGGGTGTACAAAGGTTTGGCGTGAGAGGCAAGCTCTCACCCCGCTACGTAGGCCCCTACCCCATTGTGGCCAGATGTGGTGCGGTTGCTTACAAGCTTGAGCTGCCCGACACGCTCGCCGGTGTGCACGACGTCTTCCATGTCTCGCAGCTGAAGAAGTGTCTCAAAGCACCCGTTGACCGAGTGCTGGACGAAGTGGTACCCTTGCAGCCCGATTTGACCTATTTCGAGCGGCCAATCAAGATTGTCGATACGAAGGAAAGAGTTACCCGGCATGGCACTCGAAGTTTTTCAAGGTTCGGTGGAGTCACCACTCCGCAAGGGAGGCTACGTGGGAGTCCGAAGATTTTCTTCGCACCCACTACCCGAAGTTCCCGCTTCAGCCTAGAGGTACGCAACTCACCTCCTCCGTGTTTAATTGTAATCTCGGGACGAGATTTCTTTAGGGGAGGGCTATGACACTCCGTGTCCTAATTTTTCAAGTTAGCATTTTTAAAACTAACCTCAGGTCTGGATTAGCCCACCCAAGAAAATTCGTTGACATGCAAAGTGTTTTGGGCAGTGAATAAATTCAAAAACACTTTGGTTCGAACTACAACTCAAATTTCTACCATAAAAATATGGTCCACCAAAAATATATGTTGTAGGGCATGTCAAATGCAAAATCTAGGACAAAACCCCACTGAATTTCATCAAGGTTTGACACCCCAAATAAATCACACAAGCTTAGCATTTATGCCTTTTCTCTGAATTTTCAGAATTAATCCAGAAAGAATTTTTGAGTATACTCTTCGTGCATGTCACTTTCTAGAGTTACACTTTTCAACAAAATTCTCCATTTAAATTTTCGAACGTGGGAAGGCTCTGTTTTTTATTATTCCAATTTGAATTGAGCCACGTTTGGAAATTGGGGGAAAAAAAGAAAAGATGCAAAAGCATATACCGCGGGCCCTACCTGCCAGCCCCCAGGGCCGCGCCCCGCACCCGACCGGGCCGTACGCCGGCGCCGCGTGGCGCCGGCGCCCGGCCGCGGTTCTGCTGGTCGGGGGCAAAGGGGGAACCCAAGGCCCCCCCCCCCCACTTCTCTCTCTCACTCTCTCCCGCGCTCCCCACCCCCACCCGCCATTGCCGCCGCCCTTGGAGCTCGCCGTGCCGCCAACTCCGGCCGCCGCAGCTCGGGCCGAGCACACCCCAAGCTCCGCCCCACCCCCACCCTACTCCACACCAAAAACCCCCAAAAATGGTGGAGTAAAACCGGCCAATTTCGAGAAATTCCGCGAAGAGCTTCACCCCGGCCATCACCGTCGTCGCGGTCAAATTCGCCCCCTCCGGTGAGCTTTTCTTCCCCATTCTTGTGCCGGTGCGTGCGCACATTGATGGAGCACCCTCTCAAACCCTAACCTCCCTCCTTTGCCTCCCTAAGTCACCGGATTTCCTTTTTCTCCCCACCGTGAAGCTCCGGCCGCCGCCACCCTCCCGTCGACGGCCACCCACGGTCGTGCTCAACCTCAACGGAGAGTGTGCCGGTGAAGCCCATGCTCCCGTGAAGCTCCACGGCCAAGCCGCGCTTCGTTTGGTGCTTCCTCCGCGACGAACACCCCCGCCGGATCACTCCCCCACCGCCATTGCCGTCGCGCCGCCCCTCCGGTGAGCCTCCGGCCGCGTGGAGTTTTCCGTCGAGTCCGTCGTGTCGTGCGGTGCATTTTGGGCCCTTGCAGTGGCTGCGCGCGGGCCACGGCCGCCGCTCCGGCCGTCGCGCCGCCGCCTCCCGGCCGCCCGCCGGCGAGGCCACAGGGCGGGCCACACGGCCCGGATCCCGTGTGGCCACAGCCACACGCGGATCCAGAACCCTGTGGTCCTCGGTGTGGCACGGAGCGCGGAGATTTAAATTTAAATCTCGAATGGCATCTTCGTAATTAGTTCCGAAATTCAATTAAACTTAGAAAATTCATATCTAGAGTTCTAGACCTCCAAAAATTGCAAACTAAATTTTGTTGGACTCCTGGGGACATGTACTATTTTATGGTGCATTCAATTGGCATTTTCAGGAGCAAATTATTTAGGTCAAATTTCTTTTTAAGAGATTTTAATTAAATGCTTAGTTAATGAATGATTTGCCCCAAATTGTGAAGCTTAAGTTAATTATTATCCATATCATGTGCCTAAGGACCAGGAGCAATTTAATTGTTATTTTACCTAGTGTTGCTAGGATTAATGGATTAATTTCTTGCACATGTGATAATGATTTAAATGCTTCATGGAAGTTGATGAAGGAGATAAAATAGATAATCACCTTAAATCATTTTCACCCTGCTGGACACCACGTTAATTTATACTCATGAATTAAATGTATTTGATGAAATCCGCACGTATTCCGTAAAATATTCAATGTAATGTTTTCATCAAAATTTACACATCACCTTTGCATCATGTAGCTGCGGTGGTGAACGTGGTAACCGGCGAGGAGACGCCGAAGCTGCTGCTATTGTTGACCCCGCTGTTCAGGGTCAAGCTCAAAGCAAGCCCCGGTGCACAACCTTTTAATTTAATTATTTTATTTTCATCACTATGCTTGTAGGTCCGTATTGTACATTAGGTCTACAGGAGTTGTGATGAAAACCCTAGCATGCAGATAGGATCTTGTTTACCCCGATTCGATCACCCTACGCTAGATGCTTGCTTAAATAGGGCGATGATCCGTCGAGTGGTACGGAGACCACTCGTAGATAGGACAATCACATTTTTGGGACACGATGCTAAGTATCAAGTTGAGAATGGAAAATTGGAGGCCGGACGGGCAAGTAGGTGGAAAGTGAAGGACTGAAAGAGTCTTCAAGGTTGTAGCCCCGTCTCGTGCACACAAGGACCGCGTCGTGTCCGGCCCATGTGGATAAGTTTGAACGTACTGTTTTGCATACTGGAGTTTATGGGCCCGATAAACCGATGTAGCGATGGATTGCTGTAAGGTTGAAAGATTTCCCTACTCCCTTGGTTACTAGGCGGTTTTTGGGAGAAGAGGAGGGAGCACTCTACTCACGGATGACGTCCGGGACGGCATCGCGTGAGGGACCCTTCTCGGGGCGGTAGGACCCGGACGACCTTACGGTGCCCGAGCGAAAGGTTGTCTCATGCGGCTTCCGGGAAGCGCGTATGTGACGTGCGGACAGGTTTCTCATGCAGGATGTAAATCGATTCGAATCGCTGCCCCTCACGATGAACGAGTGCCACTTGTCCCGTCGACCGGAACGTAGTAAGAAGAGAAAGATGTTGATGATTATGATCAATTTGTTGTATTGCTTAATTACTTGTTTGGAAACATGTAATGCAGTAGCTTAGTGCAAATTAAATTTATTCTTTCGAGCAACTCAATTAAACTGCTAAAAGTTGAAAGTAAGGATGCACTTGTAGGCCGCCTTAGTGCTTAAATGTATCCTATCCCCCGGCCTTTGCATGTCTAGGAGTCGGCTGTAAATGGCCACTTTGACGGGTCGATCTTGCTCGAGCTCTAGTTGCTCGGGGCTTTGCTCTATGTGGTTTTCGAGAGGACCCCATGGGACAGGACTTCGACGTCGGCGATGACGTCCGCGGGAGGAGACTCCGGGTGACGGCCACTACACTTGGGAGTGGTGCGGCCCGGATGAATAGAGGAGTTGATGTGCCGGTAAGATGTTCTAGGGCGGGAACATCCGTCTCTGCCGGTGCCCGTGATGTATCGCCGAGAGAGCGAGTGTATCTTATTTGCTTCCGCTGTTTAGTTAATTTCCAAACTTATTAGTTTATGATGTTTATGAGACTCCGATGTACGTTTGTACTTGGATGAATGTAAGACCTGTACTTATATTCATTGTGTTATGCTTATGTTTGTATGTTGTAATATCGGGTATCACAGCGTGTGACGCTACCCATGATGATCCCGGTGACGGAAACGACTCTTCGTGAGACGGGTCTCATCACAGTGAGAATGAGAATCAAAGAGATGGTGATAATAATAAGTAGAAGCGGAGAGAACGAGAAAGGAGGACCGGCTGAGTAGTTGAGGCCTCGAGGGAGAGTGCGAGCTCTGTGCTATCTCTTCAGATTTTTGACCGGATAAAGAACAACTAGACAACGACGAAAAAGATAATGAAGCAAGTGCGGCCACCAACTCCAAATTTGCCTTTATGCAAAAGAGTCCGCAGACATCTATCTATTGCATTCCATATGAAGTTTTCCTTTGGATGAAGACAATCCTTTCGAAATTTTGCAGGAAAGTGCATGACCTTCTGTATATTTGCAACTCAACGAATGAAAAAGTGAGGGTGCATTTTTATGTCCGGGCACAGCGTAGCGCGCCATGACTCCCTAGTGGTTTCATAGAGCAACAAGTTAACTGTTGGCTTTAATCCTTCCACATAAAAACTGCCCCTGAAGGTATCTAGAACCTGTTATGTGTCGGCGTTGGTATCATAGGCTTCTTTTGGTATCTATAGTTGCCTATTTGAAAATCTTGTATTTTTAGAAACTCTGTTATCACACGCTAATAAATGTCTTACTTGATCAAGGGCAGCAATAAGGTCGACCATTGTTCCTCCTGCCGGGTATACTGCCTTGTACACTGCTAACCTACAACAGATCAAAGCATGCACTTTGGCAGAGTAAGTGTTCTGGATTAGTTAGAAGATTTAATAATTAGTTGATTTTTTTAGTTTCAAGCAATCTAAATTCTAAAGCAAGGTTAATTGTGGCTAGTGACACAGTGTATTATTACCTTGCACCTGGTGCCATGCCGCTAGCCGAGCCGTATAATGCACCGTCGACGACCACGGGGACTGCTCTGTTCCCTGCTGCGATGGAAGCAACATGGCTGCGAAAGATACGATCGCACATCTTATTAGCAGTACTGTAAATGCTCATATTTTTGGTGTCGAATCAAAATCAACTCGAACGGGACGATGCAGATAATCCAGGGTTACGCACCTGCCGTGTCCTTCGGCGTCGAACGGCGACAGGTCACGCGAGGCGTTAAGCGGGAGCACTGCCGCCGCGCCGGCGGCAAAGTACCTCGCCGTCACGATCTTTCCGTTGCACGAGCCGTGGGGGAACATGGGCCCCACGCTGCACGCCGCCTCGCCCGATGTGTTGATTCGTGCCTGTGGCACGTATGCGAAGCTGGGATGGTCAGGGTCAACGCCGGAGTCAACGACGCCGACCACCACTCCCTCCCCATCCAGCCCGCCGTCCTGGCGCTTCCAGACGCCGTCGGGCCGCAGGCCGAGGAGCCTCGGCGTGTACGTGGTCATGAGCCTTGTTCCGGCGTCTTCCTCCACCGCCGCCACCTCGGGCGCCGCCCTCAGCCGCTCCGCCAGCGAGGAGGTCGCGTGGACGGCAAACCCGTTAACGGCGTTGTGGAAGCTGTAGAGCTTGCGGCAGGACGGCGGGGTGTTGTTGTCCATGGCGCGGTGCAGGAGACGGTCGTGGAACTGCGCCGACCTCCTCTTCTCTTCTTGGTGCCACGTCTCATTCCGATGAGCTCGTTGTCGGAGCGCCGCAGCAAGGGGGTCGCCGTGCACTGAGACTAGGTAGATGGATGGTTTCTCTTCCTGGTAATTTTGGTCACGCCTTGCTGTCTCCGACCAAGTCGCCGCCGATGCTACTGCCACTGCTACAAGGAGCAGCACGATAATCAGGACGCAATGCCGGCGAGACATTGTTATATCCATGCATGGGCAAGACGCAACTTCTTAGTCATGTGCATACCCTGCCCGTGAGGAATTTCAGGACTGAAAGGCGCAGCTTCTGTGTTCAAACGCTCTATACGTTTCCAGCATTACATGAAAACGGTTGAGGACCACCGTATTGAGCGTGACTTGATGGTGGGGCATGGTTTTCACTAATTTCTGTGTGTGCTACTCTTACCGACATATGGAAAACACGTTTACCATTTGTTGGTCATTTCGATACACACACAATAGCACTTGGCCAGTGATGCATAGTTTGGCCTGGGCAGCAGTACCTGTTGTTTTTCTTTTCATCCTTATTATGTCCATGTTTATATTAGTGAAAAGGCAGAGAATACCATCAACAACAACTAACCTTTCACGCAATAAGATAGCAGGCAAGTGGTAATAGCAAGCGATGGCAGGAGCTTTATGGTTATCACGAACAAGTTAGGAGGGGACTCAGATTACATGGAAGGGGCTAACATCGACAAACTAGACAGAGGATATACTTAGGTCCAGGCACCGCTCATCAACTTTAGTGCTTCTGCTCCGAATTATTGGAGAAAATTGTCCAAAGGGCGTCATAAAAATAATAGATTATGCTCTTCGGTCCTAAAAGCACTTCTCAACTTTGTACTAGAATCAGAGTTCACCGCTCATGAATCGTGTCACGTCTCAAAATTTTAGTTTTGGAATGTGAACTGCTTTCTAACCGAATTCCTTGTTTTCTCGAAAAAGAAAAGTAAATTATTTGAATTTATAAATTTACCAATGATTTGTTTTACTATGAAAATGTTTTTATTTAATAAATGCATTTGATTTGTGAAAATGATTTATTGAGTAAATATATCTGATTTATCAAAATGGTTTATTGAATAAATGCCTTTGATTTATGAAGCATAGTTTATTTTATAAATACTTGTGACTCATAAAAATGGTTTATTTAATATATGATTATTTTGTTTTGGACTACCAAAGCATTTTCAACAAATAAAATGGGTTTTCTTTATTTTGACGAATTTTTGTTCTAATGACCATATTATAAATCTTTTGTGCAAATTCTATTATTTTATAAATTAAATTAATTAATATAGGTTATATATATTGGTTTGATGCATTCATGCCAAAATAGTGTGCATTGGATGAGGACATCGCCAAGCTAGGTACACTCAAGCTTAATGACGTGTTTGACATGGCTCTGCTATATAAGAGAGCAGCTCCACTCCTAAACTCTGCTCTAGAGCTGCTTTGTGATGGAGTTTTTTTTTTTTTTTTTTTTGAAACTCTTTGTGATGGAGTTGGAGCTGTCTCTGGAGGTGTTTCTCTAGATCACATGGAGCTGCTCTAGAAAAGGTAGTTTTGAGGGTGAATTGGCCATTATATCCTTGGTTGGGCTAAGTGTATTTTATTTAAGAAAGATAATTATGTTACTGCTGAGTGTATTTTATGTAAGTAAATTAATGTAGCAAAGTGCTCACCAATGCAACAGTTGAATTTACAGAATAACTAAGGTCTGCAATAGAATCAAAGGATCCCATTCCGCTACTCTGTTCCAAAGAATCTAAACAACAGTCATCAGGAGTGAGACACGATTGAAGAACAAATAGCGCTATCTACGACAGATCAGGCCACAGTGCAACCCGGAACATCCCATGAAGCACATAAAAGGGATCGAGCCAGGAACATCGGCAGACGCTTCCTCATCATGGCTCCTCCAACGGTGCTGCCGGCGGTGGCAGCATCGCAGGCACCACCTCAACCACAGGCAGCGGCGGCTTCGAGCCCTCGGCGTTCGCCGCGCACACCCGACCGAAGAAGCTGGACAATAGAGTTTGTGAGACGGGCGATGGGATGGCGGCGGCTGCGACAGGAGGACGCGTGGGCAGCAGGTGGGGCACGCGGTCGCGCGGGTGATTTCCCTGGCGGTCCGTGGTGGCGGGCGGTGGGGCAGCAGCGAGAGGCGGGCGATGAGGCGGCGGTGGCTGCGGCAGGCGGACGGGGCGAGCCGTGCGGGAGAGAAGCTCGGGAGGGAGAGGAAAAATAGAAGCGAACCGTTTTTTTTTAACCAGTGGCAATTGCGGGTAATTTTTTTAGAACTCCTTGCCCAAATCTGTTTTTCACATTCACGGAGTAGCAAAAGAGGTGCTCCACGAAAATGAACTATAACTCTTTGAAATCTTGAGAGTTGGCTACTCTCAGGAGTTGTGGAGTTTTGATGTTTGGTTGGATTTAGTCAGCTCCTAACTCGGAGTTCTCCGAGCAATGCCAAACACGTCCTAAGTCTCCTCCAAGTTACAAGTTGCTTCCAACTCCGCCGACGCATCCGATTCGGATTCAAGCAATCCCGCCTTGACGAATTTGATGATTTCTCCTTCAATGGACATCGGAATGAGGCGTTTCTAGAGGCGTTGGAAAGAAGACGACAACGCGATCGTTTTGGTTCTTGTCCCAGCTCTAGAACCATCGTAGATCATTCTGTGTGATCCGACAAGGTGTTGCGTCACCTTTTTGAGCCGACTCAGCCTTATATCATGTGAGGTCTTAAGCCCATGTTGTGGACGTGTTAGCCTCGCTAGGGTTCGTCCTAAAGCCTAGCACATCCCTAGACTATAAAACTCAGTAGCCGCCGTTTAGACTTGGGTTTTGTTTAGTTCGTGTTTTCCATCGAGAAACTATGATTGATTCATATAACCGTGGTGACGAGTCCTTTTATCGTGATCCAGGGCCCCTGTTCTTGTTCTCCTCGATCGTGGCGATTAGTCCTTTCGAACCGAGTGCTTGAACTCCATTTATATTCAAGTGTCATTCATATTTGCAATTTCAGATTCTGTATTTATACATTCTTTTTTTTTTGAAAATGTGTTTATATCTTCTTGCTTGTGTTCTCGATTCGCTTGCAGGAAAAGCCTTCTCAGCGAGGTCAATCAAATTGTGCTTGGTTGATAACCAACGGAGCAGTGGTGTAGCGGTTGCGGGATCGAATCGTGTTGATTTGAAGCCGGATCGTCAATGTCGAGTTCTCCAAATTCGAGTTTACCCCCTCTACCTCTCGGAAGATCGGCCTAGACCATATCATCATTAGGGCTTTATTGTGTGAAAAATGTATTTAACCCCAATTAGATTTCGATTAGAAATTGTTTAGAAAATAGAAAGAGAATTAGATTAGAAAAGGAAAAACAAATTCAACCAAACTCGGACCGAATCGCTCCCCCGCCCAGCCATTCCCTCCCTCTCTCCCTTCCCCGCTTCGGCCCACGAACTCGGTCCAGCCGCGGCCGAGCCCAACTCCCCACCCATCCTAAATCTTAGTGGCCACGTATGAGGTGGGAGAGAGCCTATCGAAAGGTCTTGCGGTGATCTCCTGGCAGCATATCTAAGGAAGTATGCAAGTGGCTAGCTACTACGGCAAAATGGATACTCTAGTCCACCCGGCAACAGGAGACGAAATCACCGACTTGAGGATAAAGTGGTACAACCTCTACAGAGTGTAAACTGTCATGACAGTCGTGCTCACGGTCAATAGCGGCATGGACACTCACTTGAATTAGTGCAATGGGAATGGCGGTTCAAATGGTGGTTTGCATTCAATCCCTTCGTACAATCTAGGTGTGAGGTTGAGTGAGCAATCTCTGCTTAATTTCAATCCACATAAGTAGGGATTAAAATACTAATAAAAAGTGTAAATTAACCTTTTTATCAAACATGAGGGGTAAAACAAACCAACAATAGCTTCAGGGTTATCTAGACTTTGGTTTGGTCATACTTGTTGGGAGTAAAGTTGACTTTATCATAAAGATAAAGATAAATTCATTATTGACACCGAAAATAGGGATAGCCATGCAAATACCTCAAATTTAGATGACCTTATAATCCCTAACGAGATGTTGGTGATAGTATTAAAATGTGTATTATGAATTTGATTGTACACAAAATAAGATGGAATATATTAAAGTAGAGAAAATAAGTAAAATAATGGCTTCTATTTTTCGGATAGCTAACATTATTCTTTATAAAAACTACCAGGGTGATTGGTTATATTGGTTATCTAGACTTTGGTTTGGTCATACTTGTTGGGAGTAAAGTTGACTTTATCATAAAGATAAAGATAAATTCATTATTGACACCTGAAAATAGGGATAGCCATGCAAATACCTCAAATTTAGATGACCTTATAATCCCTAACGAGATGTTGGTGATAGTATTAAAATGTGTATTATGAATTTGATTGTAGACAAAATAAGATGGAATATATTAAAGTAGAGAAAATAAGTAAAATAATGGCTTCTATTTTTCAGATAGCTAACATTATTCTTTATAAAAACTACCAGGGTGATTGGTTATATTGGTTATCTAGACTTTGGTTTGGTCATACCTGTTGGGAGTAAAGTTGACTTTATCATAAAGATAAAGATAAATTCATTATTGACACTGAAAATAGGGATAGCCATGCAAATACCTCAAATTTAGATGACCTTATAATCCCTAACAGATGTTAGTGATAGTATTAAAATGTGTATTATGAATTTGATTGTAGACAAAATAAGATGGAATATATTAAAGTAGAGAAAATAAGTAAAATAATGGCTTCTATTTTTCAGATAGCTAACATTATTCTTTATAAAAACTACCAGGGTGATTGGTTATATTGGTTATCTAGACTTTGGTTTGGTCATACTTGTTGGGAGTAAAGTTGACTTTATCATAAAGATAAAGATAAATTCATTATTGACACTGAAAATAGGGATAGCCATGCAAATACCTCAAATTTAGATGACCTTATAATCCCTAACAGATGTTGGTGATAGTATTAAAATGTGTATTATGAATTTGATTGTAGACAAAATAAGATGGAATATATTAAAGTAGAGAAAATAAGTAAAATAATGGCTTCTATTTTTCGGATAGCTAACATTATTCTTTATAAAAACTACCAGGGTGATTGGTTATACTTGGTTATCTAGACTTTGGTTTGGTCATACTTGTTGGGAGTAAAGTTGACTTTATCATAAAGATATAGATAAATTCATTATTGACACTCGAAAATAGGGATAGCCATGCAAATACCTCAAATTTAGATGACCTTATAATCCCTAACGAGATGTTAGTGATAGTATTAAAATGTGTATTATGAATTTGATTGTAGACAAAATAAGATGGAATATATTAAAGTAGAGAAAATAAGTAAAATAATGGCTTCTATTTTTCAGATAGCTAACATTATTCTTTATAAAAACTACCAGGGTGATTGGTTATATTGTCCAGATTTTTAAATCCATATATCTTAACATAGGGCCCATCCGGGTTCGAACCGGAGACCTATTGATCTGCAGTCAATTGCTCTACCACTGAGCTATGATGTTGTTTTTGCAGATCTTACTTTACTATACTACTGTGATTAGTGTTTTTTAAACTAAAAAAAACAAAAGTATTTAAACCGTGCATGTCCATGCGCATGTACTTCTAGGCGGATGCCACCGGAAACTGTCGAACCTGGTCTCCATCGAACCAGCAGAGCAGGGCCCAGGTCCAGAGATGGCAGACATTCGGCAACACATGGCAATTTTTTCGTTTTTTTTTCCACCTTCCCCGGTCGCTCCCAAATCCACCCGCGCGGTAACTGCGCCAAAATTTCACCGTCGCCGCTCATTTTTCTCTCCCCCGCCAAAAAACACGAACAACGCCATTTCCTCCCTTCCCTCCCTCCTTTCCCCGCCAAAAATCCCATAAAACCCAGCTCCAAATCCCACCATTCCCACCCCTCATCTCCCCGCCCCTCCCCTTCCTTCTCGCCCCTCCTCCTCACCCCGCCGCGCTTTCTCCGCGTCGGCAGGCAACAACTGCAATGATGGTCGCCGGCGGGGACTGGCCTGAATCCCCTTCTCAGGCGGTCCTCTTCGCCGACGAGATCGCCGCCGTGCGTGCCGTCCTCGGGGCCGAACTGCCCGCGACCCGGGTCATTGCCGCGCTCTCCCGATGCGGCGGCAACACCCAGCGCGCCATCAACGCGCTTCTCGACGACTCCGCCCACGCCGCCGATGGCAGCCCCAAGAAGGCGTCGGTCGAGGCGGAGCGCGACGGCGGCCCGGCGATGGCGTTGGTTCCGGTGAAGGTGAAGGACGAGGCCCCAGAAGAATCCGTGGGGAGCGTGGAATCTGTTGGCTCATCGGCGAAAGCCGCCAAGGTGAAGCGCGAGCCATTCAATCTGGCCCTCAAGCCCAAGGCGCCGCATTCGATGCCGCATCGGGTCAATGAGAAAGGCGCCGCGGCCCTGGCGGCGGCATAACCCTTGTGCCGCGGCCAAAGAAGAGGCCGCTGGAGGACGAGGCGGTCTCCGTCGACCTAACGGCGGCCCACCCGGCGCCGTACCTCAACCCAAGGCCCATCCGGGCCCTGTCGCCGAAGGAGGTCGCTGACGTGAAGATGCGCGACACGCCGCGTCCCAAGGCGATCGCGCCTGCCCCGGTGAGGGAGATGAGGATGGTGGTGGCGCCGCCGGAGGCCGAGTTCGGCGACTTCCCCGTCGAGCACGACTGGTTCCTCGTTGGCAAGTCCTATGTCACCGGGCTCTCCACCAACCGTGGCAGGAGGATTATGGACGCCGGCGAGGTCGTCCATTTCTCCTTCCCCTCGTATGGAAGGAGCTACGGCGGGCTGAAGGTATCTGCAAAGAAGAAGGCGGCGTTGGCGGAGATCGTGCGCTTCTCTACCAAGCGAGCTGGAGAGGTTGGTACTCAAATCAATCTTTTTATGCTGCTGTCCATTGCAGTCGGTTCAATTTTTCAGTGACATTCTTTTCTGCAACATTATTGTAAGCTTAGTCTTTTGTCATCGACGGTGTTTACAGATTGGGAAGCTGTCCTCAGATTGGGCAAATTGCCTTGTTCCGCTTGTGAACTCGTCCAAGGTGAAGATTCAGGGGAAGACTGTGTTCCCAGCAATGGAGCTAAGACTGATGCAAGAGATTTTGCTTTATGTTAGGTGATGACAGATGATGCTAATTGCTGTTTGTTTAGTTGATTAGCAATAATTTGTTAGCTTTTCTATAAGTAGACTGAGTGGGTGTTGGTTTTACAGCTTCTATATTCACAGCTCGGTGTTCACAGAAGGTGAAGTCTCGTCCTGGAACACGGGTGGTCCTTTAACTGTTGATTTTGCTGGCAACCCTCTTCATCAATTGTTCACTTTGCTCAAACTAAAGGCATCTAACAAGGTACACATCAAATTGATCACTTTCATCATTTTGTAATGTTATGGACATTTGAATCTTTTATACGTTAATATGCCTATCATACACAGGATAATTTCTCTCTCGATGAGCTCAGCACAAGAAAGCTAAAACAAATTTTAAGGGTAAGCAGTAAGCCACCTTGCTGTTTTTTGTTTACCATTAACAGTAATTCATGTTTCCCTGCACTGTGCTGTCTGTAAAAGAGTAAGCTTTCTATGAAGTGAATCTGCTATGGCCTTTACTTGTACTCATGCAGAAAATCGTTCCTGTGACTTGCTTGGCACTGCTACATTCACTTATACAACTGTACTGTGCAAAGCAATAAATTTATCCTCTAACTTATACATTGGTTGCCATTATTTCTTCTATTTCCTTTGTGTTGATCCTTAATTCTTACTGCCATTTTCTATATGGATTCATTTAGGGTAACCAAAACCGTGGTGAGGAATCCAATCCTGTGCTGGGACAAACATTTCCAGAGCAAGGAACTGACGAACAGGCTATTTCAGAGGCTGCCTTGAACAAAATTATTGGCACTGCTGAAACATTTGATTTGGAGGTAACAATACAAGATTCCAGAACTGTATAAGTGTTTGTACATGGTATGATAATATTTGCATACATTTTTATATGGTTACCATTGAAATAACAGGAAGCAGAGCCTCCAAGTACTCTTGTCTCTACACTGAAACCATACCAAAAACAAGCTCTTTTCTGGATGTCCAAATTAGAGAAGGGAAAAGATGCTCATGAAGCAACAAAAACAATTGATCCCTGTTGGAGTGCATACAATATTGTAGACAAGTACGTTTTATTCACTACACTTTGCACAGTAGTATATAATGCAGATAACCTAACTAAGAAAAACTGTGTTAACAGGAGAGCACCTGCTGTATATGTTAATCTTTTCACCGGTCAAGCAACGACACAATTTCCAAGTGTAACAGTGTCTACACGGGGAGGGGTAAGTCTGTTTCAAAGTTTACTCGCATGCTTCTTTATATTGGATTATATTCTCGAAATGAAGCTAGTATGTTTCAATTTTCTGACACGCTGTTTCTTATCATTTATAGTGCCATATTGTATGGTGCTGATACTGACAAGAATAACAACCTATTAGCTATCCTAAACAGGATACCAAGTGTTATAGTTTTGCTTGCCTACATTTCCAGCATGTCTACTACCGAGAGGGTTGTGGCAAACTTCAGTTGTCCATGTTTGAGCATTATGCTTAAATATCAGTGATAAACATGATTCTTGTATATTGTTCCTTGAAATTTGTTGAATAATATGAATGTGAATTTTTGTATTTCCCACCTCAAACGTATTTAGATGGTGTATTTTAAAATATCGCTGCCTTAATCTTTGCAGATCCTAGCGGATGCAATGGGTCTTGGCAAAACTGTCATGACCATTGCTCTGATACTTTCAGAGCCTAAGGGGGAGCATTCCAGCTATATAGAAAGAGATACCAGTGGTCCAAAAGATCGTGCAACCAGAGCACGGACCTCAAGATCCTCTGTTAAAGGAGGTACCCTGATTGTTTGCCCAATGGCATTATTGGGTCAATGGAAAGTAAGCACCTTATTTTACCATCATTGCACAATTGTTTTGTCTTATTCAACCTTTTTATATATAAATAAACATACTGTAATATTTGTAGAAAATTTGAAAGTCAGTGCTAGTTTGCAGTGTATCCTATTTAATGCAGCGCATCATGATGTAACTTAATAGTTTCTTGATGGTCCTTCATTTCTGCAACAATCTTGGATTTTCCAAAGAAAAGTAATAACTCATTATTCTTCCTTACAGGATGAACTGGAAGCACATTCAACACAAGGAGCTCTTTCTGTGTTTGTGCACTATGGTGGTGACAAAACTGATAACCTAATGCTGATGGCTCAGCATGATGTTGTCTTAACGACATATGGCGTTCTTTCAGCTGCATACAAAACTGTATGTGCTTTCCATTGGGCCTCTATTACCAGTTGTTTTTGCAGAATTGTACTTCTTTTGGAACTAACACGGTCCTCAGAATAATTTAGTGTTTGTTCTACCGTTAACAGGATAACAGCAGCATCTTTCACATGATAGATTGGTATAGGGTTGTGCTTGATGAAGCTCACACAATCAAATCTCCTAAAACAAAAGTGGCCCATGCAGCTTTCGGGTTGTCCTCACAATGCAGATGGTGCCTTACAGGGACACCATTGCAGGTATGTTTCCACCTAAGAGATGTTCTTTTCAGCTCTTTGACTTAAGCTGCAGCATTTTAAGTGTTATAATTGTGGAAAGCACAATAGCATTTTTGTATTTCTAAACTTTATGATCACATTTGTTTCAGAACGATTTGGAGGACCTCTACAGCCTCCTCTGCTTCCTGCATGTTGAGCCCTGGTGCAATTCGACTTGGTATGATTATATGAAACTGCTTAATGTACATAGTTACTGTAGGTGATCTGACAGTCCTGACTTTTGCCATTTTGGTTCTCTCCAGGTGGCAGAAATTGATTCAGAAACCTTATGAGAATGGTGATGACAGAGGATTGAAACTTGTTAGAGCTATTCTTAGGCCATTGATGCTAAGGAGGACAAAGGAGACAAAAGACAAGATTGGAAAGTATGTAATGTCTTATGCCATTTATCTCTAATAAGTAATTAAGAGTTTTATCATTCCTCCTCACAATGATCCATTATTTGGTTCAGTCCCATACTGGTCCTCCCTCCAGCTCATATTGAAGTTGTGGAATGCCAACAATCTGAAGATGAACGTGATTTCTATGAAGCCCTTTTCAGGAGATCAAAGGTATGTGTTTCAATTTATTTTAGTGATATAATGAGAAATTTAGATGTTATTTTTTATTTAGGGTAATGGTTGAGCAAATTGATGCAGTGCTAAAAGCAGGATTTGTATTCATCTTGATTTAACTGAAACCGAGTTCATGTTTCTAAATATTGAAACTGAAACTATGAAATGTTAAGAAGTCTTTTTTCATGCTTATGTCTGCAACAGGTTCAATTTGATAAATTTGTCGCGCAAGGCAGTGTTCTTAACAACTATGCTAATATTCTTGAGCTACTTCTCCGGTTAAGGCAGTGCTGCAATCACCCTTTTCTCGTTATCAGGTTAGCATGAATTGTAAGAACATACTCTTCTAGCTTTCCATTATTGCATTGTCTAATTTTTTTTATTGAATTCTTAATGTGCAGTCGAGCTGATACCCAAAAGTATGCTGACCTTGACAAGTTAGCACAGCGGTTTCTTGAAGGAGTACAAAGTGATTCTCGTGCATATGTAGAAGAGGTTGTTGAAGAAATTCGGCAGGGTGCCACTGCTGAGTGCCCTATCTGCCTTGAGTCAGCTTCTGATGATCCTGTGGTCACCCCATGTGCACACAGAATGTGCCGAGAGTGCCTTATTTCTAGTTGGAACACTCCAGCTGGAGGACCATGTCCTCTGTGCCGAAATCATATCAACAAATCTGACTTGATTGTACTTCCTGCTCAGTGCCGTTTTGAAGTTGATGCCCAAAATAATTGGAAGGACTCGTGTAAAGTGAGCAAACTTGTTATGATTCTTGAGGACCTTCAGAAGAAGGGAGAGAAGAGTATTGTGTTCAGCCAGTTCACATCATTCTTTGATCTTTTGGAAATCCCCTTCAGTCACAAGGGTATCAAGTTCTTGAGATTTGATGGTAAACTAAGCCAGAAGCATAGAGAAAACGTTCTGAAGGAATTCAGTGAAAGTCAGGATAAGCTGGTGTGCATTATCTACTTTTAGTCATTCTATTTTGTTTTTGAAGTTTCATTCCTAAAGCATGATATTCTTCATATTTTGTTTCACAATTAGGTGCTACTAATGTCACTCAAAGCTGGAGGTGTTGGGCTTAATCTAACTGCTGCGTCCAATGTTTTTCTGATGGTAATTTCACCTTGTCAATCTAATGAAATGGCTATCCTTGTGATGTTGATTGATTAGTCATATTAACAATTTAGCATTGCTATTTTGTCGTAGGATCCATGGTGGAATCCTGCAGTGGAAGAGCAGGCAATCATGAGAATTCACCGTATCGGACAAAAGAGAGCAGTCCAAGTGAGGCGCTTCATAGTCAAGGTAAATAAAAATGGCATTAGCTATCATCTTGAGATGTCACTTGATCAGTTTCTCAGGATATGGGATCTCAAGTGATTGATGTCTTCCAGGATACTGTAGAGGAGCGGATGCAACAGGTTCAAGTTCGCAAGCAGAGGATGATTTCTGGGGCACTGACAGATGAAGAAGTCCGCGGTGCTCGCATTGAGCATCTGAAGATGCTGTTTACATAATTATTGCTTTGATCTGCAGATGTGTATAGCTGATGTTTTGTGTCGGGGACACTTTGGCAGTATCAAAGTCTCACGGCCTTTTCGGTGATACCTAGGTTCAGACCACTGAATGGGGATAGAATGGGCGGATCATTGTGCCCATTCAATTTTGTGGATATACCCCCCGGTAGTTTGTAAAGTCCAGTGGTTTCTTCTAATGCAGAATAGTCTCACCTAAATCCTTAATCTACTATACATGGATTCGGACTTGCAGCCATAGAACTCATACATCTCGGTCACCTGAGGCCTGTCACATTTTGACTGCTAGCGTTCTTCGTTTGGTCGCTCTGGCCTCAAATGCCCTAGTAAGTTCAATAAAGGGATTCTAAACATGTGTAAGCTGGGGTGGTTTTTGCAATAAAATGCACTAGATGGGTGGAGATTTGCAACAAAATGACTTATGGTGAGAATCTCAAACTCTATTTAACTAATGGGGTAGTATATGCAATTATCCCTTTAAACTTTGTTAGGACCTTAATAGAAGTCACGTAAAATGACACCGGGGCACATCATATGTAAAATACAAAATACATTAATTCAAATAATGCATGCAAAAGCAAAACAGCTGCAACCAACGTAAATTAATGCTCAGCTTGTCAAATTATTTCAAAACTGCTGAACTTCCTGGTCAACTCCTTTTCATGCGGGTGGCCTCTATGATGGGTGGTTGAGACCTAGGACTATCTGGATCCCTAATGTTTTGGATTTGTTGTCTTTAGTACCGAGTTGGATGTGCCTTTTTGAGCTGGTGGAAACAAGATTACAAGAGGCTTTGCGCTGGTAGTTTGGAGGGACCTACAACATGAGCAGGTAAAGGAGCAGCCTAGTCATAGTTGAATGTGTAATAACTCTGGTTTATTTATATTAGTATTTTCGGGCGACCTGCAGACACATGTGCCGTTATAGGATACATTGTTTATACTTCCTCTATTCACATTTACACCTTTCTCACTTTTCTCCAATTACATGTCATTCTCGCTTTTCAATACATATTTCCTTCTTCCCAATATAATATTTTTCTTTCCACTACGCTTCTATCTCTATCTCTCTCCTCCTGGCTTTCAGTGCATCCATCTTTTTATTTTTCCTTAATTTCCGTGTCCAACTCTAAAACAACATGTAATAATGATTGGAGGGACTAGTCAATCGAGGAATGCCTTTCTTTATAACACTGTAAAACTATATTTTTGCGATTATTGTAAAACTATATGTTGTCTTGTACATGTTATAAAACCATGACTTTGTATATTATACAATAGCACAAAGTCATTAACAACATTTTTATCTACATGTATAAAAACAACATTACAGCTTGATATGTTTTAGGACACAATGTTGCATTCCTATCTTTGTATTTTTATGGATTTTCTTTTTATTAATAAATTTTCTAGCAAAATAATATTTATTCTTAGAACCAGACTATACAAACAATGAGATAAAAAATCATAAAAAAAAATATAATTACATGCATGAGAATATAATGTTGTCTTTTTGTACTCAAGTTTAATTTATAATGTATTTTGTGATAAAAAAGACTTAAGTAGTTTATTTTATTGTAATAGTGTCCCATATACGAGTATGAAAATTCCATAGTATCCAAAAGATAAAATCAAATTACGCTGTGCCAACAAACTGTGTATCATATTGTAAGATTCAGTTTCTTTATACAGTACATATATTAAGTCTTGATTTGTTTACCAAATAATCAACACACAAGTCATATATGAAAAAGTTGAAGTGTAAACATGATACCATGCGGTGCAAATTCGCGGACAAAGTTTGGATTATTTGCAGTTTCTGATGGAACGCAACTAGCCCAAATTTCTGCAAACAAACAGTGAACTCTATCCTTAGATTTCTTTCCTTGTAACTGAGTTCCACTTGTTTTTGGATTGAAAAATTGTGGAGCTGTCGTGGAACAACTGCATTTGCCTCAGATTTCCCCAAATATTCAATTATTCAAAAATATGGCAAGAACAAAAGGATTACCCGGTGCTCTTTCTAGTGCCCCGGCCTGGTATGGGTGTGATCAGGATAGAGTTGCTTCTGCCGTTGCATCTAAGAAGAGAGAGGAGCTCAAAGAACACCATACTGGCATATTCCTGTGAGGCCTCCTCGAAGGTGCAGGTGCAAATGCAGGTCTATCACACAGCACCATAAGCCCCGCTCTCGTATGAAGACTAACCGAAGCCTGTTGTAACATCCTGGCCCAAGGTTTAATAGGATTGATAGAATACTCATGTCAACAAGTTGTAACTTCTTTTTCGGAAGCTTATCTCTAAAGAACTCTAAGGTTAAGCGTGCTTGGCCTGGAGCAATTTAGGGATGGGTGACCGACCGGAAGTGATTCCCGGGTGTGCATGAGTGAGGACAAAGTGCGCGAGAAAAGACTAGAGTTGGTCCGTGGGGAAATCTTGAGGGCCTATTAAGCTGCCAGGGATAAGCGGGCCCGGCCGGAGTGGCGAGACGTTACGGATGGTATCGGAGCCGGGTTTCACGGGCGCATGCGTTGCACGTGTGCGAGCATGGTGTGCATGGTCGGTGTGGATCCGGAGTGGCCACACAACATGGCACATGCGTTGGCAGCGGACACATGGACGTGGCCAAGAGAGGAAGTTCCTGGTTCAGGGTTGACCGACGAGGACGTCGGTCTTCTAAGAGGGTGAGTGTGTAACATCCCGGCACAAGGCTTAATAGGATTGATAGAATACTCATGTCAATAAGTTGCAACTTCTTTTCCGGAAGCTTATCTCTAAAGAACTCTAAGGTTAAGCGTGCTTGGCCTGGATCAATTTAGGGATGGGTGACCGACCGGAAGTGATTCCGCGTGTGTATGAGTGGGGACAAAGTGCGCAGAAAAGACTAGTGTTGATCCGTGGAGAAATCTTGAGGGCCTATTAAGCTGCCAGGGATAAGCGGGCCCGGCCCGAAGTGACAGGACGTTACACCTGTATCTGTGTTTCAGGTCACGTTGCTGATCTCCACGTTTGACATGACAATTGCAAGCGGCACCAACGGAATGGCGACACGTACCGGTTCACACGCTGCAGTCACCTGCAAGCACGAGGTGTGGGCAAGGGTTGCATGTATGGCACCGTAGCTAGCTGAAATTCGCGCATCACTGCTATTCCGACGCTAGTTAGGGCCTGTATATTTGAGCCAAGCATTCTGGTTTTTCTTTTACCTTTTACAAAACTACTTATAGCAAAATTTAATCTGCAATAGACCTGTTACATTTCCATTGATAAACATATTGAATTGAAAATCTGAAATAGAATATAAACATTCACGAATAGTAGTAATTGTGCCCATTTATTAGTATCAACAAAAATAATTGGAGAGATTTTAGAGCACAGGAAGTTTTTGTTTAGAGCACAAGAATGCTGGCAGCAGTGGTGCTCAATAATTCAAGTGAACGCTTTGCTACTTTCGCGAATTTTAAATTTAAAATATAAACAAAATTGAAACATTTGTCAATAGCAAAAAATGTTTCACGCATGTTACTCTATCAACTTGGAAAAGTAGAGAAATTTTGAAGTATAAGCAATAAGCCCTCGAATACATGATTAAGCAGTTGTACTCACGTCAAAGTGCACGGCGCCAACAGCGTTGGTGTCGTATAGTGTCCGTACAGCGCCAGACAGTTTGGAGCCATGGTTGCCAACTCAGCCAAAAAATCATATTTTCTAATCCTGACATGGAACAAGACGGCACCGGCTCTTTCCGCATCGTACCGTGGACCAACGGCGCCAAAAGACTTGGCACCATACAAAGGATTCGTTTTTTAACATACTTCTCGTGAGGGTCCAATTGTAAGAAAAGTTTTTGGAAGGATCATTTTATAAAAATTCCACCTCGATGCGACAGCTGTCAGCTAAGGTGCTGCAAGATCGTTGTGACCGTTATTGCTTGCGCTGGTGATGGGTACAACGTGGATGATAGCAAAGTGCCGTGGTGGCTGCAGCTTCACCCGATGGTGGCGGTTAAGTGCAGTGATTGTACAGCTTAGGGCCGGGGCGACCAGCGAGCTCTAAAAAGAGACCTATCTATTGAGGGGCGTGTGGTGAGCAAAGGCGCCACGGACCGGTCGCGCCATTAGCCTTGTCCCTCCTTTTAGGTTTCCCTTTAATTTTTCTATCATGTAATAACTAGGATAAACAACTTATTAGCTTCTCACAATTGAGCATATAATAATCTCTAGCTATAAATCAGACTGTTAGTCAAAACTCAATAGCCTAAAACTTTTAGCCGTTTAGCCCAGTGAAAACACAAAAGTCCTTCAAGGATACTAGTATCATCAAAAGATATATGCCTTTGTTTATAGCTCAAATTTGGACTATTCTGAGCAGAATATCGCGCGAAGCCTTGCTTACTGAGTAAGCAGAAAACGTGTTCCGCTAAAACAGAAGGGGGTGATAATGAAGTTGGGCTTTGAGAAGGCCTACGACAAGGTACAATGAAGCTTCTTAACAGAAGTAATGGAGAATAAAGGATTTTCAGAATTATGGATAAGATGGATCATGTAAGCTGTCTAGAATGACAAGGTGGGCATAAACATAAATGGAACCCTTGGAAACTTTTTTTTCAGAACTTTTAAGGGGCTGAGACAGGGTGACCCTTTGTCACCTTTATTACTCAATTTGATAGGAGATGCTTTAGATGCAATTCTGACAAAAGCAAAAGAATGTGGACATATTAGAGGTCTGATTCCACACTGAATTCTGGAGGTCTAGCACATTTACAATATGCAGATGATACCATAATTCTAGTAGAGTTTGATGATGAAGTACTTGCAAATACAAAGTTTCTCTTTTATTGCTTTGAGAGTATGTCATGACTAAAGATCAATTACCATATGAGTGAAGTCTTTGTGGTAGGAGTAGGAGAGCAGAAACTAGAAAGAGTGGCCAACCTTCTCAATTGTAAAAAAGGTCAGCTACCTATGAAGTATCTAGGAGTGCCAATCAGCAATACACAATTACACACTGCAGACCTGAGATACATAAATGAGAAAGTAAAAAAGAGATTGTCAGGATGGCAGAGCCAGTGGTTGTCATCAGCAGGTAAATCAATCCTGATTGAGACTAGTTTAAGCTCGGTGCCTAACTACTCCATGGGAATTTACAATATGCATGAAGGAATTCACCATAAACTTGACACAGATAGAGCGGATTTCTCCTGGCACGGCCATGATAACAAGAAGTATCATATGATTAGTTGGAGGGCAATGGCTACACCAAAAGAGTTCGGTGGAATAGGGTTTACAGAATCCAGGACAATGAACGCATGTCTCTTGACAAAATGGATTTTCAAACTAGAAAATGAGGAAAGAAGTATGTGTTGTGATTTACTAAGAGCTAAGTATATGAAAAAAGGAAGTTACTTTGATAGCAGACTAGCAGGGACTTCTCGGTTTTGGAGAGGCCTGCATGCAATTAAGGAACACTTTACAAGAAAGGCAAAATATATAGTGGGAAATGGAAGAAAAATCAAGTTTTGGCTAGATGCATGGGAAAGTGAAGTGCCTCTAAAAGTTAAGTTCCACAACCTTTTCAGTATTTGCTGAAAGCCTATACTGTGCCACGTAGTTTAAAATGATATCTTACAAATAGATTTCAGGAGGAATTTTGAAGAGAAAGAGATGCAAGAATGGGGGCAATTGATAGAGATAGTGGAGAAAATAAAATTAAAAGAGGAACCTGATAGAGTGACATGGACACTAGAAAAAAATGGAAAGTTCACGACATCTTCCTTATACAGGAATATACTTAATCCGGGGATTAGGGACAGAAAAGAAATGTTGATCTGAGAAACCAAAATACCCTTGAAAATTAGGATTTTTCTATGGAAAATGAAAAAAGACAGGATTAGATCGATGGACCAATTGGAGAGAAAAAAGTGGAAAGGGGACACGAGATGTAGGTTATGCCTTAAGAAGAAAGATGCAAGTCACACAATCTTCCAATGCCCAATAGCCGTATATCAATGGGCAATAGCCGAGATATAATGAAGAATAAGGTCCCATGTAATCTAGAAGAATTCTTTGAGGTAGCAGTAGAGAATAGAGATATGAAAGATAGCAAATTAATGGTTAAGCTTCTTGGAGCAATTGCCCGGTCTCTTTGGCTTACTAGGAACGACCTAGTTTTTGATAAAAGAGTTCCTGCCTCGGAGTCTATGATTACATATAAGCTAACATCATTTTTGCAGAGATGGAGTGCGCTTAGCTACGGCGAGAAGGATAGGACCGGCGAGAAGGATAGGACCCTTGAGATGGCGGACAAGATCAGGCGAGAAGGATAGGACCCTTGAGATGGCGGACAAGATCAGAGAGAGGATGATGCAGTTAAGGAGGAATGAAGGATCTGCAATGCAAGCAACAGGAATCGGATAGTGGTAGCTGCTTAGTTTTCTTTCACTATTCTGGTGAGAAGTAGGAGTGAAAAACTTCGTTTTGCTGGGTGGGGAACAAGTAGAAGAGATGGAGTACAGTTGAGCTAGCAGTAGTCTCCTGAACTTATCTGTAAGACAACATATCCTATGAGAACTATGAGAACTCCAATCTGAGCCACATGATCTTGATCCAAGGGAGCACATAAATTCAGATGGGAGGACGAACTTATAAAAGTAGACGGTGATTTTACAAATCCCCCTCCCAGCTCTCTCTATGCGCCTCCCTTGGATTAAGATTATGTGACTCAGATTGAAGTTCTCATAGTTCTCACACGAACCTAATTCTCATAGGATACGACGTTGCCTATCGTAAGCTGGTAACCCCAACAAACGTTTGTTGCTTTCAATATAAAGCAGGGCCACGGCCTTTCTCTAGAAAAAGAATCTTTATGGCCAGTGGAATATGTAGATGGGTCTTTTACATTCTTTAGCAATGAGTTGACTCATACGCTGTTTGTATACTATTACATATATTTTAAACTAAATATTCAAATTTCATGTCAGTAAATTTGCACAGAAGCGATCCAAAAGTATGAGATCTCTGGCCTCTTGTTCCAATTTATTTTGGATCGAGTAAATTTCTGCAGTATATACAGCTATAATGGTGCCGTTGAATCTTATTTTGCGGCAAATTAGTTCGTCCAAGTGTTCCAAATCGACATATCCAATTCACAGCCACTCATACAATGTGGAATTGAAACCGTTTCAGGGCCCAGCCCACATGTAGGATTACTATTGGATTGAATCCTGCTTATTGAAGAACTCTTATCGTGCCATTGTAAGATTCTGGCTTATTCACATGACTATATTTGGGGTCATCGTCCTACAAATGACCAGATGACATTATAACCTTAACTGTATGAGTTTAAAAAATCACATTAAATAGGCTTACCATTATGTTTTCCATCACTGAACTGAGCGTTCTTCGATGATTTGAAAGTTTCCAGAAACTCTTGGCCCTTCTGCAGTTCAATCTTCTTCCTTGCCTTGTCCCACTTGTGCTCCGAAGCTAAAATCTCAATAATCCGGGGCAAAGCTCTCCCAGCAGCGTCTGTGTCAAGGAAAGCAAGACGACATCTCCTTGCCACAAAATCTACGGCAGATTCACAATACTCATGCCGAGCACAGTATGCTACTTCAGCTTCCAAAAATGGGTATCCATGAGCAAGTCGCTTTCCCAAGCCTTCGTTCTAAGAAAAAAAAGATGAGACAGATAAACTGATATCAGCAAGTAGTAAGTGCAAAAAGATTTAGGGCAGAAAAATCAAACATTGATCATCATTCAGAATAAATTATGGTATGCACACAAAACTCCTACGAAACAGCACAATTTTAGGTTCATTTGATCAGACTACCCAAGAAAGGTGGTAAACAAACTGAGGAACGTACAAGGCCAGATTAAGGCAGATTTTAGCAAACCCCAAATATATAGAAATGTCTATTGAGGGATTGTGCAAGGTTCTCAGGAGCACATATTAGAACAGAAGAAACAATAACCAGATGGCACCAGGAAACAGCCCGCTTTTGCAAATTGAATTGTAACTTTTCTTTGTTTTCATTTTTGTTGCTATTCGCAGAGAAAAGAAGAATAAATAAAAACAAAGTGGTCTCTGTATCAAAACATATATCTTGATCTGCAATTGCAATAACTTCTTATGCTGATGTGTTGTGGGCGAGTACGGCAGGGCGATCTCAAAGGGGAACGTAGCAAGAGCTGGGATTGAGAACTAGAATGAAGCGGATATCGAGGTAGAGGTGGAGCGGCGATGCTGTCATCGTCGCCAGCCAGGGTAACGTTCCCAGCCACGGCGACCGTAGACAGTCTCGCCCAAACAGGAAGACTATATTTCTTTGATGCCAATAACAAACTACTGCGGCTACCTTTATAGAACAGGTGCCTGCCAAACCAATCTCAACAACTCAACAACTGAAACAACTAACCCTATTCTCCCTGGTTATTAGCTAACTGAACGTGCCAATACTTAGCCACTTTTCTCAACTGACTCAGCCGCGGAGCCGCCTGCGTCTTCTTCTTCTTGCGACGGTATATGTGACCCACAAAGGAGCCCACAACATATGGACTTGAAATTTGAAGGGTATTCATCTAAAAAAACTAGCTAGCTTAGTCCGGAACTTTTAGTTGGAAACAGAAAAAAGTAGCTTCCATAAAAAAATTCATCCTCCAAAAGACTACAATTTTGAGGTTTATAAATTGCAGTACATTCAACCAAAAAGACCAAAGGATTTGTTGTTGTTTGTGATGATGATGTATATTCAATCATAAATAATCCATTGCTTAACTCAAGGAGGGAAATTGGTCCTTAGTTTCAAACAAAGGAATAATTAAACTATTCAAGTTCCACTTGAATTAAGTTACCACAGATTTAACAAAACTCTTCAAGTGTTCATCTAGATCCGACCACTCAGATTTGCTCATTCTTTTTTCAGCCTAGTTCTCCCCTTCACCACTGTACCTACTTTCTGTCTACCCCCCATAACGACTCCAATAACCACAACACCTCTCATATTCAATATTCTGCTGCATAGGACATTTTGTATCCCCGACAAGTGAGAAGGACATTAAAATGTAATCTTTTTTTTTTATCTTAGCGCGTAGATTCCACATAAATAACTTGTTAGGAATAATCCTTGTGTTTCTAGAATAGTGTAGAATACTACTGTAGCTTCGTGTGCACTGTAGCACCGCCTTACTGTAGACCTCAGGCTGCTACTGGAATGTTGTAGAATTTGTACTGTAGCACCACCCTAGCTGGTGCATTCTAGATTCTAGGAGAAGCAGCAGCCAGCCCCTCCATGTACTATAAATAAGCACCTAGTGTGCAATAGAATGCTAAGGTCAATAACCTCAGCCAAGTAACTAGTATTCCAGAAATTCCTGAGCTCTCTTCACCTCTGTTTGCTCTCCTCTACTTGCTGCATTTCTAACATTTGGTATCAGAGCCGGTGTTGTGATCCATGGCATCAGCTCCGGCGAGAGAGGATGCTGTCAAGCACCACTACCGTCGCCGTTCCCCTTCTACGACGCGCCGCGGTAGGCGCAGGGACACCCATGAGGTGGTTGTCCAGCGCGTGGTCAAGGAAGTCGGCGGCACGCCATATCCACAGCTGACCCGCAGCAACTATGAGGATTGGAGCCTCCTCATGAAGGTGAAGATGGAGGCTCGAGGCCTGCGGGACGCGGTCGAGCATGGCGATGCTACTCGCCAGGACGACCGTATGGCCCTCGACGCCATTCTATCCGCTGTGCCCCCGGAGATGATCCGCTTGCTCGCGGTGAAGGAGACTGCAAAAGATGCATGGGAGGCCATCCGATCCATGTATGTCGGCTCTGATCGCACCCGCAAATCAACATTGCAGCGGCTGCGACGAGAATGGGAGCTGCTCTCCTTCCACGACGGTGAGCATGTCGATGACTTTGTGCTCCGTCTTACTGGTTTGATGAGCTCTCTGTCCATCCATGGCGAGACCATCGATGAGCAGCGTGCCGTGGAGAAGCTATTGCGCGTTGTTCCCAGCAAGTACGCTCAGATTGCACTATCAATAGAGACGTTGTTGGACACGGCGCAACTCTCGATTGAAGAGGTGGCAGGACGGCTAAAGGCTGTCGACGACCGGGAGGCGACGATTCCGGCCCCGGCGAGAGGAACCAATCCTCTCCGGCGGGAAACTCTATCTCACCGAGGAGCGAGTGGCTCGCTCGGATGAAGCAAAGGCAGGATGGAGATGGCGGGTCCAAACCCTCTAAAACTAGTGGCAACTCGCGAAGGCGATCGCGCTGCCCACGGAAGAAGCGGGGCCGCCCAAACGGCTCCAAGGATGGTGGCAACTCCGACGATAAGGACAAGTGCCACAATTGTGGGCGCTTTGGGCATTGGGCAAAGGATTGCCGGAAGCCCAAGAAGGCGCAGTGCACCTTTCGCGAGCGGATGGGGAAGATGAGGATCCCTCACTTCTTATGGCACAAGTATGTGCGCTCTCGGTGGCACCGAGCAGGTGTTCACCTTGACGAGCCCGGTGCTCGGGCACTCCTCGGTGCAGCGAGATGATAAGGTTGAGCACATAGATGGCTGGTACCTCGACACCGGAGCTACTAACCATATGACGGGTCGAGAGGATGTCTTCTCCGACCTTGACCGCTCGGTCATAGGCTCCGTCAAGTTTGGTGACGGCTCCGTGGTCAACATCAAGGGACGTGGCTCCGTAGTATTCAACACTAAGGACGGCGCACACAAGGTCTTGACCGGCGTGTTCTACATCCCTCGGCTTCGCAATAGCATCGTGAGCCTCGGACAACTCGAGGAGAACGGCGCCAAGATCCTCATCAACAACGGTGAGCTCCGCATCCGGGATCGGCAACAACGACTCCTCACCAAGGTTCGGCGTGGTGCCGATAGATCGTACGTGTTGCACCACGACATCGTACGCCCGGTATGTCTCTCGCCCGACATGATGATGATGCATGGAAGTGGCATGATCGGTTTGGTCACATCTCCTTCGACGCGGCTGCGGCTATATGTCCAAGCACGATATGGTGCGCGGCATGCCAAAGTTGGAGCACGTCGATCAGCTCCGCGACGTGTGCATCACTACGAAGCGCAGGCGCACGCCATTCCCGAAAAGGACGGCATTCCGCGCCAAGCACCCACTTGACCTTGTACCACTGTGATGTGTGTGGGCCGATTACGCCGCAACTCCCGGTGGACGTCGCTATTTCCTCGCTACTTGTCGACGACCACACTCGATATATGTGGGTGGTGCCGATGTCCGTCAAGGGTGATGCGGCTGCCTCAATCCAACGAATTCGAGGCTGCTGCGGAATCCGAGAGTTGTCGGAAACTGCGCATGATCCGCACCGACAACGGGCGCGAATTCGGTTCAGCTGAGTTTGTGCGCCAGCTGCGACGACCATGGTGTCCGGCGCCGACTCATCTGTCCTTACAGCCCGCAACGAGAATGGTGTTGTCGAGCGGAGGAATCGGACGGTGGTCGCCATGGCGCGAGCATTGCTAAAGCAAAGGAGGTTGCCGACAAAATTTTGGGGGAGGCGGTCACAACAGCGGTATACTTGCTGAATCGCTCTCCCACCAAGAGCTTGGACGGCAAGACGCCATATGAGGCTTGGCACGGGCGGAAGCCGGCCGTGCAGCACCTACGCACCTTTGGTTGCGTGGTCTATGTCAAGGACACGCGCCCGCAGCTCAAGAAACTTGATGATCGAAGTACTCCCATGGTCTTCATCGGCTACGATGAGCGCGTCAAGGGGTATCGTGCCTATGATCCGGTGAACAACCGCGTGCACATCACACGCGATGCTATCTTTGATGAGGCGACAAGTTGGGATTGGGAAGCCGATGACTCAACCACGCTCGGCAGCGATTTCATTGTCGAGCACTTCATCTCCACGACATCGTCTACAAGCTGTTGGGGGAGCTGAATCCTCTGCGTCGGCCTCACCAACACCAGCTCCACAATCCCCTGTTTTGACTACATCACCCGAAGGATCCTCGGTTCCGAGCAACTCCTACTCCGGGTTCGTCACCCCCGCCTCAACAATCAACACCAAGCCCTATTGCAGCACCACTATCACCGGAATTTGTGTCCCCGTTGTCTAACGATGACGAACGGGTGGATGCATACCACGACAACGAGGTGCCGCGGTACCGCGCCATTGACAACATCATTGGGAATGCACCGGTCCCCGGTAAGGCTCAACGCGAGCTTGGCACTCGGTTCCCTCCTCTTTGTGAGTGATGGTGAGCCAAGTTCCTTTGCTTGAGGCGGAGCGTGACGCGGCATGGCGGGCTGCCATGAAGGAGGAGATGGACTCCATCGAGAGGAACAACACATGGGAGCTTGTGGACTTACCCAGCGGCCATCGCCCAATTGGCTTGCGGCTGGGTGTTCAAGCTCAAGAAGAACGAGGCTGGCGTTGTGATCAAGCACAAGGCACGCCTCGTTGCCAAGGGTATGTGCAGCAGCAAGGGATCGACTTTGATGAAGTCTTCGCTCCTGTCGCACGCCTTGATTCCGTGCGGCTGCTCCTTGCTCTCGCAGCTCATGAGGGATGGCCGGTGCATCATATGGATGTGAAATCGGCATTCCTCAATGGAGTGCTTGAAGAGGAGGTGTACGTGTCGCAGCCTCCGGGATTTGTCATCCCCGGGCAAGAAGGCAAGGTGTCTGCGTCCGAAGAAGGCGCTCTACGGCTGCGACAAGCACCACGTGCATGGAATGCGCGACTCGACGCCACGCTCGAAGTCTCTTGGATTCGAGCAAAGCGCCCACGAGCACGCTGTCTATGGACGCAGCCATGGTGGGGCGAGACCGCTCGTTGGCGTATATGTCGACGATTTGGTCATCACTGGATCGGACTCCGGTGAGATTGACCGATTCAAGGACGAGATGAAGAGGCAATTCCTTATGAGCGACCTTGGGCTCCTCTCCTTCTACTTGGGGATCGAGGTACACCAATATGATGGAGGAATCAAGTTGAACCAAGGTGCCTATGCCAAACGGATCCTTGAGGGCGTTGGGATGCAGAAGCTGCAATGCAGCGGCCACCCCCATGGAGACGCGACTCAAGCCGAGTCGGAACAGCACGACGAGAAGAGGTTGACGCCACGGCGTATCGGCGGCCGATAGGAAGTCTCGAGTACCTGGTCCACACAAGGCCCGACATCTCGTTTGCGGTTGGATATCTAAGTCGCTTTATGGAGCGCCCCACTAAGGACCATATGGGGGCGGTGAAGCGGCTGCTACGATACATCGCCGGCACAATTGATCACGGCCTCAATTACCCACGAGGTACGGGAGAAGCTACATTGGTAGGCTACTCCGACGGCGACCATGCCGGTGACATCGACACTCGTAAGAGCACCTCGGGTGCACTCTTCTTCCTCGGTGCTAGCCTAATCGGTTGGCAATCGACGAAGCGGCGGATTGTGGCTCTATCTTCCTGCGAAGCGAGTACGTTGCCGCAACAACGGCGGCATGCCAAGGCATCCGGCTGGCACGGTTGCTTGGCGATCTCACGGGGAAGAGAGCTGCTACCGTGAAGCCGAAGATGGACAGCATGTCCGCGCCGGCACTCAGCAAGAACCCAGTCTTCCATGAGCGGAGCAAACATATCGACATCGGGTATCACTTCATCCGCCAATGTTTGGAGGACGGAAGCATCTTTGCTGAATTTGTCAGCACCAAAGACCAGCTCGCAGACATCCTAACAAAGGCACTAGAGCGAGTTCGATTCCATGAGCTTATTGCAAGGATTGGAATAGTCAAGATGAAAGAACACAAGGATCAGGGGGAGAAATGTTAGGAATAATCCTTGTGTTTCTAGAATAGTGTAGAATACTACTGTAGCTTCGTGTGCACTGTAGCACCGCCTTACTGTAGACCTCAGGCTGCTACTGGAATGTTGTAGAATTTGTACTGTAGCACCACCCTAGCTGGTGCATTCTAGATTCTAGGAGAAGCAGCAGCCAGCCCCTCCATGTACTATAAATAAGCACCTAGTGTGCAATAGAATGCTAAGGTCAATAACCTCAGCCAAGTAACTAGTATTCCAGAAATTCCTGAGCTCTCTTCACCTCTGTTTGCTCTCCTCTACTTGCTGCATTTCTAACATAACTTGTTACAGAATTAAAGGATAACACACCTGGGCAATAGTAGCCACTTTTTGAGCCAAAGTTCCATAAGCATGTGACAAATGTTTTGATACAGCACTGTCCATTACACCTGGAATAACTTTGCCACCATATGTTCTTTTCATTCGCTTATAATTCTGAGCAAGTACCGTAAAAGAAGCAGGATCCCATCCATATCCACCAATAATATGCAAACTATCAGTCACACAACCATTAGCTGTCTTCAAATTGCCTGACCTCACTGCTGCATTTACTGCATCTTCAGCCATACTGAACATAAATCTCATTAGATTCAATGATGGAACATAAATCAGACGACATGTATATACAAGAACTGACTCATTGACCACAAAGGTTTTTGGTCCAAGGATAACATCCTAACAGCAGCAAACATCTCATGCAGTTTGGTTATTAGTGTCAGGCCAAGTGCAAATTATTATATATAGCGCTATTTAAAAGTTGTTGCTGGCAGTAGCTATGGAGGTTCAGTCAAACATTCCCATTATCTTCACCACTCCGAGAAACCTCCAACAAAAAAGGGGAAAAACTAGTTAAGTTCTTGCAAGTTATAACATTATATAAAAAAAACTACTCCACACCCAACAAATTCCTTTCCTTTGCTCATCAGCATCCTCTTTTCTTAACTCATTCCAGCCACCAACAGCACCAACAGCATTCATGGCTGTTGCAGAACCCTCCTCATCTCCATTGAAGGTGTCACTCCTACTTCAGATAGAACCCAGTAACGCTAGAAGCAAACCCACACAATAGCAACTTATAATGCAACAACCTTCATGCCCAATTGTGCCAGCGGGGAGGGAGAGTTTGGCTAAATGCTAGGCGTTTCAGGCCCCAAAAACATACCACAGCATGAGAACTAGTTTTCATATGCTCAACATGTATGTGACGCAAGATCAAATAATACTCTGCATATCACATTTTCTTATGAATCTAAGTCAATTCAGTAAACTAGAGAGGATAAGATTCCTGTCAATCCAGTTTGATTCTATCAGTTATACGAAAGAAGAAATTTGAGAGGTTTTACCTCCTATAGGTTGTCCATTTTCCACCAGTAATTGTTATTAGCCCAGGGTAGTCTTCGAATACGACATGATCTCGAGAAATACTTTCAGTGCTCTTTGCTGCCGGATCCATGGCCAGGGGTCGTATACCACTCCAGGCAGAAAGAACGTCTGAACGTCTGACCTATACACATTGAAATAGTATTTGTACAGTCAGATTTTTACTGATTACTCCTTTTTGACTTGTGCTGACAGATACAATTCTACCGAAAACATCAAAGTACATGAAAATATTAAAGAGGCACTGGTCTAATTTTCTCAAACTACAAAAAGTTAAAGTAAGGAGCATCTACACATTTAGTAGGGAGGTTAAGAATCTACCTATCAAAAGTTTCAATCTCATACCTGCATGGAGTATAATGCCACAAAAGAAATTTTGACCACACAACCATTACAAGTCCTAGGGATTCTAACGAGTTTAACCAGTAATAACTTTCCACTTCTTGGTATGTCACTTATATTATCAGAATAATCTAATATACAACTGCGATGTCTCTGTTTTCCTAAACAGTATTAAACGCCATGTTAACGGGTGTGTAAACACTACACAAGTAGAGCCCTGTTTGCCTGAATGTTCCAGTAATAAATTCGAAAGAACAAAGATAAAAACTTTTGATGATGAAGCAAAGAAGTGAAATGAATTCAAAATAACCATTAAACTGTTCTCTTCCAATACCACAAATTTTAGAACCAAATTGATAATATGCAAGATAATACCTGAACATTAAGATAGTCTGAGATTGCATCCAGTATAAATTGTATTTCATCCTCATGAGGTTCAGGAAGCATTGTAATTGCTGTATTTGAATCAGTTGTTCCGGCAACTGTCCTTCCCAACCATGGCAACATAAATACAACTCTGCCATCCTTGGTTTTAGGGACAATTAACCCCATACCTTCTGGGGAATAATAATCAGGAAGTACAATATGCACTCCACTACTTGGACAGATCATGGGCGTTACATCTTTGTTAACCATCTTCCTCACAGAATCGCAGAATGGTCCTGCCGCATTAACAATAACCTTTGCAAAGGTTTCAAACTCGTTACCTGACACATTAGCAAGCATTAAGTGACAATACGATAACCATATCATAGTTAGCTGAGCAACAGTGCTCTAAATGGTAATCTTACTAAAAAAAAATTGTACTGCCATGTGATTTTATTACCACCTACACGTTACTCTGTAGCTAAAAACAATTTTGGTTTTTGCCTTAGAATTATAGTTACTGTTGCTAGGGCCTCTTCATACCTAATCCTTTGTCATTAGAATCACAAAAATAATTCATACAATCTGGTGACAGTTAATACAATTTATTTCGTGTGAGCATCTTGTAAGAACTTATCATGTATGAGTATTATCCAAATGAAAAGAGCATACAAATAAGTACAAAATACTTATGCATGCTTCAAAGAAAGGATAAACACATTTTTTGACAAAAGAATATCAAAAACTTAAATTCTCTAAACATATTGTATTGTTGGATGACTTAGTGGATAGATAATGCTTAACCATGTGAGTCCATTCATGGTACACGGTTGATAACTCTAATACAATAGTCAGCAGGGTCAACAGGTCTGAGAGAGGACAGAAGTTTAAAGCTAAAACATATAAGAAGCAGAAAAATGAGATCAATGGACCTTCACCTACATTTTCATTTCACGGAGAGAGGTGAACTGTTATCCAGTTTTAAATTTTCTTCCCTAATTTATTTCCTTTGAGATTAAAAAAGTGCAGGATGACCCTTTGTTTTCAAGTTTCTATTTAAAAATGGGAAACCAACAACAAAACAAAAAATATAGTATTATTATGCCATTGTTAGAATGCAGAGCCAAGGAACATCATATAACCGTATAAAGACGGATGTATTACTTTGAGATTCACAAATCATACATTGACAACATTATAGAAACTCAACACGTATCTCAGGATTATAGTTTCAATAGATAAAAACCTCTACATATTGAGGGAAGTGATTATGCAGTCATTATATAACTGACGAAATTAAATGTGGACAAAGAAGAAACAGAGAGGATCTGCTATTAAGGTAAATAAAATATTATCAACCACAAAATCTGAAGGTCTGTTACTCTCAAATTTGGCAAATAGGGTATAGGCATCTATAAAAAGTTCTGGGCTGTGAGAGAACCGATACAAAAACTTAACCTATATCCCCTTCAGAACAAGAATAAAAGTTGCAGAAGCATTCAGAATATACTTTAGCATCAAGAAACATACATCTAGTTACACGAGTAGCTCCTAACCATCAAGAAAAACCTCTAGTAGAACACCATATATGTAGTACTAGAGACGAACTGTTACCACACGTTTACACAATTTTATAGTCTATAAAATAAAAGGAATGCGGACTAGAGCAGATCAAACTACAAAAGGAATGCAATTATTTATTTACTATCTTTTGTTCAATCAATAGCAGTACGTTGCAACTTAATTTTATGATATCCAGTTGTGTTTGGAACAAGAAAAGAGGATGGATGCAACAGTACGTTGGAAAGATACACTAGATTCACGGAAAAGGAAAACATGAACCACATCTTGATCTAGTTAACATAAATAGCCAGTAGAGAACAGACATACTTTATTCTACCTGATAGTGTGTCACGAATGCGTGCACCAATGACTCTTTCCCCAGATTCATCCTTAATCAGGGAGACCACTTCTGCATAATTAAGAACAGCCGCACCAACAACTGCAGCCGTGCATGCCAGCCCAACATTCAACCGAGAGTCATTCATTTGGCCATCATAGTAGACCACTGTTCCTCTTAGGCTACGATCATGGCCATTTTTTGCAAGGGTTGGGAAAAGTTCAACTGATTCATCTACAGAATAATATCGTGACAAATGTAGTAGTCTTCTTCCAGCAACAAGATCATAAAACTTCAAACCAAACCAGTAGTATACAACCTCAAACCAGTTAAAGCAAGGAGTCATGCAGGGCAAAGCATGACATAAATGGGGAGCGTTCTCAATAACCTGCTTGCGTTCCTTAAGAGCATGAAAAACAAGGTTGAGCTGACCATAGTCAAGATTGAACACTGCCTTCTCCAAGTAACGTACACCTGTACAAATGCATCAAGTATAGTGAGGGGCAGTGCAACTTTCAATTATCAATCCAGGAAAAGGAGTGGGTATTTCTTGTTTATAGTAATTATTTTCCGTTTTAGATGTTAAAAAATTATAATACTTTCTCAAACTTTTAGATGTCAAAGAATATAATTTGGTAGACAATCCATCTTGAAAATTTACCGCAACGGAAGGAAGAGAAGCTACAACATGCATATCAATTTCATTGAGATATTGTTATGAACAACTAACAAACAGAAGACACAACATTGAAATAAAAATTAACTAGTTTGTGTAAACTTTAATTCTTTTTTACTTTGAGCACTATTTTTTTCGAATTGGATATTTCCACTTCCATTTCATAAGAAACGGAGATCAAGTTGGTTACAGCAAATGGGGTTCAAGCAACAGAATAAAACTTTGAGCACTAAATCAACATGAAAAATCCCAACAACAAAATTTCAGTAGGTAGTGAACCTTCAGACATATAAACTACATGCTTGAATTCAACCTGCGTCATGAGAAATGTTATCGGTGAGTAATAAACAGAATAAACAACATTGGAATGAAATCAAGTAGTTTGTGAGAACTCTAAATCTTTTTTACTTTGAGCTAAATCAACCTGAAAAATCCCAACAATAAAATTCGAGTAGATAGTGAACCTTCAGACACAGAAACTACATGTTGGATTCGACCTGGGTCATGCGAAAAGTAAAATATATAACAACTTCATAGTTGTTCCATGGGCACGAAACTATATGCTGAAACTTTAGCTTCATCAAATGCTGAGTATGTAACTTATCAATCACCCACTTGGATATATCTATTTACACCTTTTACACGTATACACACAACCGATGGATATATCTTTCACACGTATAATACATATTCTGTATCATGTGTCGTACAGTAAGTAAAGGTCCTTCGCTAAATCATAACAAAATTCGAAATGTAGGTAAGAGAACTTTAGCATACACTTGCAATAAGAAATGAGAGCTTTGGTAGGGCGCAGTATTTCGGTAAGGCCACTCACCGCCGTGGATGAGTTTGGTGGATCGAGAGGAGGTCCCAGAGGAGAAATCCTCACGCTCCACGAGGCCCACCCGGAGCCCGCGGGTAGCGGCATCGAGCGCGACGCCGCATCCGGTGGCCCCGCCGCCGACAACGAGCACGTCGAGGGGCTCCGCGGGCGTGGAGCCCGCTAGCGCCGCACGCTGCACGGCGCGCGGGGCGGCGCCGCCTCGGGCTGGGCGACGCGTTGTCGCGCGGCCTCAAGTGCTGAGGCGGAGGGATCGGAGGCGGACACGGACGGCCAAACAGCCGCAGTGCCGGCGACGATGGAGGCAGCGAGGGCGGCGGAACCCGCGCGGCGGAGGCGCCACGCGGCCATGGCTGCGGCAGGACGCGTGTGGGCTTGTTTTTTCCCGATTTGGGGGATCACGGCTCGCAGCCTCGCACGGGCGGAGGTTGAGATGTTGGGAGCTGAACGGTGAGTCCTGCAAATTGCCAAAGTTATTCTTCGCGAACACGCAAATTGCCACTTGCCAACTGCTAAGTGATGGTGCAAAAATTCTTCCGTAATTGCTGTTGTTAGTTTGAAGTAATCTTGCTGTCCTAACATCAGTAATTCCGAAACGGAGGAGTGTATATAGAGAGATAGTTTAGTTTTGATATCGAACCCCAATTCAATTCGTCCATCTTAATTCTGCAGAAGAAATGGAGCCTTATTAGAGGAACTATGAGAGAGAGAAGTGTTTTATAAACATCATCTCACGTTTCTAAAAATTCTTTGAAAATCATAATACTAAAAAATGCCATGAGGTGTTTCAAACCTAGATATTTATGTTTTTTGTTATCATATTTCTTTTCAATCGTTTTAACACTTAACTAAGAAGCAAAAGTAGGATAAGAATAAAATCTATTTTATTCACTCTAAGTATGATCAAAGTATAAATAACCTCTTAATTATCATTTAATTTATTTTATCTTTTGTTTGGATCATTTTACATCTTCAAACGGTAATCCTGGTTGGCTGATGTGGATCAGGATTAAGATGGAATTGCCCTCTCAACCACAAATTCGTTGGTTGATATGATAAAGGAATGGACAGGCCATATAACATCATTCTTATACACACTTTTATTCTCTTGCACATGGGCACAAGGATAGGTATCACTGGATTATAACTATGGGAGTTCGATGGTGAGCCAGATCAATAGAATCGGAACGGTACGAGTCCAACGAGAGGAGCATGGGTTCTTGATGACCGAGTATTTCGAGAGATTTACGGAAGGTAAGGAATGCGAGAAAACACAATAATAACTAAGAAACACACATCATTTTATCGAGTCAACTATGATGTTATATATATCTCATTGATTCCTTTACCATAAGAGAGAATTCTTAGCTTAATTATGGTTTATGTAAGTACATCGGGATTAGAATAGTTGGAAAGTTATCTTTTAGTTTTGGATTCTTTTATTGGGTTTCACTTTACCTATGGTTGGAAACTACTAATCCGTTGGGTCTACATTGATCTTCGATTGGCTCCTAATGAGCTCATTTTCATTAATTTTATTCATAGTTCTATGTGATTCTATATACATGTTTCCAAATTTCTTGGTGGTGGTCCTGGGGTGTGTGGGTGTGTGGGTGGAGGGGGTGAATAAAAATATGCAAAAGTATTGATGTTATAGGGTGGGGAATTATTATTTTCTGAATCAAGAATCATATATGATGAAAGAATGTAACATCATGTTCATGCAAAACTTTGGAGCTTATTCAAGCCTTTTGTCGATTCTTTTAGGTCTAAATAAAATAATCACTATTTTACGACTTTCTATGTCGATTTTTCTATGTCTAGTAGAACAATATTATTTTACAATTTTCCTTGTCATAGTCCTTCCACATTTGCTCTCTTTTAGTTTGTCCCCTCCCCAGCTCTTAAAGCAACACCTTTTCTTTTGTCATTTTAAGAAGATAAGGATGCTTTGGTAGCATTAGTCATTTAGAGTTTATATACTTTAGCCCCTCTTCTATAATTTCGTTGTGTTTAATTAACAGATTTGCTAAGATCTAGTTGAATGAAATGTGATGAGGACATCACTCCTTTGGATACAAATGACACTCCTCCGTTGAACATTCAAGGACCAATCACTAGAGCTCGCGCCCGACAATTAAATTTAGAGGTGAGCTCGTTCCTAAGTCTTTCCTTTCATAATTTTGAGAATAGTTTGCTACCTAATGATTTTATTATGATTAGGAATCAAGGAGAGGACCATAATATGAATGGAATAGGGCTTGGAGGCGTGGAGGACCAGCAAGAGGCGCAAGTCATTGTGGACGCCCAATCCAAGTCGACTTCGAGTCTGTTTCGGAGTCCAGGAACAGTCTGAATTAAAACGGACGCCCAGATCGCATACGAAGTCGGATTTGGACGTTCTACATATGGATGGAAAGATAATTTCATAAGCTTTCCAGTGGATCCGGTCCCACGTCAAATTTCATCCGGAGTCGCCGGGAATCATCGAAACATTGGAACGTCCAGATTCTGTTTTTGGTGCTGCGTCACCGTTTTTGGCCTTTGGGCCGTGTATCTCGTGTGAGCCCATTAGGGGAGCGTCCAGGGGGTTCTTGCACGTCCCCAAGTCTTTATTAGCAGCAGCCGCCACCCATGTTAGGGTTGGGTTTTGCTTAGATTATTCTGCTTAGACAGTTTCGCCGTTCATCGGTTTGTGAGACCCCAACTTGTGAGATTAATCATACATCTGCAATTTGGTTGTGTTCTTTCTTGTTCTTACTTGTGTTCTTGATTCGCAGGCAGGGATTAGCCTTCGGGCGAGGACAACCGTGCAACGCCGGTTGATAACCATAGAGGACGTGGTGCTGCGATTGCGGGGTTCGAACGTGTTGTTCGGGAGCCGGATTGACGTGTGTCACATCTTCGCCAAATCAAGAGTTATCCGAACCTTTCGGAAGATCGGGACCCTAGTCCACATCAAGTGGTAATTAGAGCTTCAGGTGCACCGTCGGGTTTGCTCTACCTTTAGTTTAGTTTGTTTCTTTATTATCCTATCATCCACGAAAAAGCCAAATTTTTTTTTAGTTTTAGGGTTCATCCTGTCCAAGCCGTGTTTAGCCTTTGCATGTTTCAATTTTAGAGTTCGTAGTGTTGAGTTTGTATTCTAGTGATTGTTTTGTTGCTGGTTTAGTTCGTGTTCTTGTCATCGGTTTGTGCCACCTTGAAACCCTAGCCGAATTACCTCAAGTTTTTGCTTTGTCTCGAGAGTTTTTGTCACCTCCGCTGCATCCACCATAGTCCCACCCTACACTCCCACCCTTTTTCATCTCGAACTCAACACCCCACGAACAAGACCTACTCCTGTTTCCGTTGCATATATTAATCGTCTAAAAAAAACAAAAAAAAATCCTACCCGATTGCAATTCGGTCCACCGAAACCCTAATTCGGAGTCCCTTCCTTCAAACAGCCATAACTTTCGCATACGGACTCGAAATTAGGCAAATTTTTTTTGAAATTGGGTAGAAAAAAATTTCGCATCTGCTCGTCCCGCTTCGCCGGGCAGGAAAAATCTCGAAAAAATCAAAAAAATAGTTAAGCCCACTGATCCGAGGAAAAAAGTTTGGAACCCGTCGTCGTTGCATCTTACGGAAAATCTGTAGGCTACATTCCTTCTCTGTTTGACCTGAAACTTTGTGTGGTTCCTATTTTGTTGCCTCTCAGTGGAAGAAAAATATCAAAAAAATAATATCAAAAAAGAAAAATTTGTGATTTCTACTAGTGCTAAAAGACAAAACAGGGTTTTGTCCTTTTTTTGTGTCTAGTTGTCTGTTTCTTCCTTGCTAGTTCCCTTTTCCTTTGTTTCCTTTGTGTCTGTCATCCTTGCTTTGCCTGCACTACTGTTCTAGGATACGTGTAGACCAGCAACTAAGGACAAGTAGCTTTGGACATTTATTCAAGCATTACTATCTGTTTTTGAATTGTGTTCCACTCACATATTTGGCCTTCCTAACTCCACATACTACTTCGGACAACACAGGTTTTGACCCTTGCAATCGTGGTACACGCCTTCTAGGTATCCTTTGCCTTGCTTGGTAAGACCCTTGTAAGAACTTGGTGAGACATTTCCATTTGCTTTTGTGAGAGTCACCACTGTCCACCATAGTAGTAGTGTTATTAGGGATAACCTTCACTGTTTGTTCCTGTTTTGGTATTTGCTATGGCAGGAGATGCTGCAGACGCTGGTACCCCTAAAGATTTCCACGAGTGTGTTAGTCAAGGGCAGCTTCGATCTGTTCTTGACAGGGCACGTGAGGAGATGACGAGAGCTGTTAACAAGGCCGTTACCGACGGCATCAACAAACTCAATCTCGGCAACCAGATTGAGAGGATCGATAAGCGTTTGTCCAAGATGACGGACACGGTTAATACTCTAGCGAAGTGGCGACAACGTTGATCGGCAAGCCGACAGAGGTGAAGAACCGTGTGAAGATCCATGAAGATGAGGCCGGTAGCAACGCCGGAGGAAAGAGAAAAGATGACACGGTGAATGAGGCCACTTTCGACGCCGATGACGCAGCTATACGAGCACAAAGGCTTCACCGGCGTCTACAACATAATACCCAAGGTATGGGAGGCCTACATCGACAACAAGGTAACAATAATCGAGTCCCCGATGATCCTTATGCTAAGATTAAGTTTACCATTCCACCTTTTTCGGGGCAATATGATGCGGAGGGTTACCTAGATTGGGAGATGACAAGTAGAGCAAAAATTTAGTGGCCACCTAGTTCCTGAGCAGCATAGAGTTAGACAAGCCACTAGTGAATTTAAAGATTTTGCTATCATTTGGTGGAATTCTCTAACTGCTGATGATATTCCCGTAACTTGGACTCAACTTAAGGAAGCTATGCGTGATCGTTTTGTCCCTCCTTCTTATCATAGAGATTTACGCAAAAAACTTCAGCTCTTAGAACAAGGGGATAAATCGTGCAGGACTATTATGGTGAGCTTCAAAAGGGTTTACAACGCTGCATGATAGTAGAGGATAATGAGAGCTCTATTGTTCGTTTTTACTCCGGTTTGAGACGTGATATACAGGACATTGTTGATTATAAAGAGTTTAACACCATCAACCAGCTTGTTCCAGTTTGCTATGCTTGCGAGAGAAAGAATTGCAGGGACGGGAGAAGCAACAGAGGAGCAGCAGTACAAGCAGGCCTTCTTACACCCCACGGTCGACGCCGTCTTCGGGGTTTTCTTTCCGGCCATCTCCACCAGCAAGCAAACGGCCTCCCGCGTCCGCGAGTGGGGTTATGGCAGCCCCACACGCACCTCCTACACGCCCTGCAAATTCAGGTAAAAATTCTGTGCGGGGTCCTGCTCAAAGTGCTTCATCGGTCGCCTCGACGGGACACACTTCCAACATTCGGTGCCACCGCTGCCATGGACTGGGCCATGTGCAGAAGTATTGCCCAAGTCAGCGGGCATACGTGGCCACCGAGGATGGAGGATACATCAGCACCTCCGACATAGAAGATGATGATGAGGACGAAGTCGTCGACGACACCAACGAGGGCCATGTACTTGGTAGAGAAGACACTTCGGGTTTCATGAACATCATTGTACAGCGTGTACTTAGCACGCAAATTCAGACTTCTGAAAAGATACAGCGCCACAACTTGTTCTAGATTTTCTTCGTCATCAAGAATCGACGCGCACGTGTGATCATTGATGGAGGAAGCTGCAATAACTTGGTGAGTTCAGATCTGGTTGAGAAGCTTGGTTTGGCCAAACGACCACATCCTCATCCATACTACATTCAATGGTTAAATGACTCGGGAAAAGCTAAGGTAACACAAACTTGCAGAGTTCTTTTTTCCATTGGTGTTTATTCGGATTATGCTGATTGTGATGTGGTTCCTATGCAAGCTTGTTCATTTTTATTGGGTCGTCCTTGGGAACATGATAATGATGCTACACACCATGGTAGAAGTAATAAATACACTTTTATGCATAAAGGACAGAAAATTACTTTAGTACTTTTGACCCCTGCTGAAATTGTAGAAGCTGATAGAGAACGAGCTGCTTCTTTGAATAATTCTAAATCTGAAAATCAGTAAGTTGCTAATTCTGTTTTCCCACCTATAAAGGATAAGTCTGCACCTATTTCTAAGGGAGATGGAATTAATTTGAAAGGTCGTGTTATGCTTGCTACAAAATCAGACCTTGCTGAAATTTCTAGTGATGATATTTTTTATGCTTTGATATGCAAACAAGCCTTGTATTCATTTGATGATATTGCTAGCTCTTTGCCTTCTGCTATCACCGACCTTTTGCAGGTGTTTGAGGATATTTTTCCAGCTGAGATTCCTCCCGGATTACCACCTTTGAGAGGAATAGAACATCAAATTGATTTGATTCCGGGAGCTACCTTGCCAAACCGTGCTGCTTATAGGACCAACCCCGAGGAGACAAAGGAAATTCAGCGACAAGTCCAAGACCTTTTGGACCGCGGGTATGTACGAGAAAGCCTTAGTCCTTATGCTGTTCCTGTACTTTTGGTTCCTAAGAAAGATGGTAGTTGGCGCATGTGTGTTGATTGTAGAGCCATTAACAATATTACTATTCGCTATCGTCATCCTATTCCTAGGCTAGACGACATGCTTGATGAGTTATGCGGTTCTCTAATTTTCACTAAAATTGACTTGCGTAGTGGTTACCACCAAATTAGAATGAAACTTGGAGATGAATGGAAAACAGCTTTTAAAACTAAATTCGGATTGTATGAGTGGTTAGTAATGCCTTTTGGGTTAACTAATGCACCTAGTACTTTCATGCGCTTAATGAATGAGGTTTTGAGGGCTTTTATTGGGCGTTTTGTGGTGGTTTACTTTGATGATATCTTGATTTACAGCCAGTCTTTAGATGAACATATGGATCATTTACGTGCTGTTTTTACTGCTTTAAGAAATGCACGTTTATTTGCTAACCTTGAGAAGTGCACCTTTTGCACCGATCGAGTTTCTTTTCTTGGCTATGTTGTTACTCCACAGGGTATAGAGGTGGATGACAAGAAAATTGACGCTATTGCTAGCTGGCCGCAGCCCCAAACCATCACACAGGTTCGAAGTTTTCTTGGTCTTATAGGTTTCTATTGCCGCTTTGTCAAAGATTTCAGCACTATCGCTGCACCGTTGCATGAGTTGACAAAGAAGGGTGTTGTGTTTCAATGGAGCAAAGCACACAACGAGTCCTTTAGCTCTTTGAAGGACAAGCTTACACATGCACCGCTGCTGCAACTACCAGATTTCGGTAAGACTTTTGAACTTGAGTATGATGCTAGTGGTATTGGCATTGGTGGTGTTTTGATGCAAAATGGCAAACCTATTGCTTATTTTAGTGAAAAGATAACTGGCCCTATTCTGAATTATTCTACGTATGATAAAGAATTATATGCTCTTGTACGTTCTTTGCAAACATGGCGTCATTATTTATGGCCTAAGAAATTCGTTATTCATTCTAATCATGAATCGCTTAAGTATATTCGTTCTCAAAGTAATTTGAACCGTAGACATGCTAAGTGGGTTGAGTTTATTGAGTCTTTTCCTTATATTATCAAGCATAAAAAAGGGAATGATAACGTGATTGCCGATGCTTTGTCTAGACGATACACTATGGTGTCACACCTTGATTGTCGCATTTTTGGGCTTGAATCAATTAAAGAACAATATGCTCTTGATGCTGATTTTAAAGATGTTTTGCTGCATTGTAGAGAGGGTCGTACATGGAACAAGTTTGTGATAAATGATGGATATTTGTTTAGAGCTAACCGTCTTTGCATTCCAGCTTGATTCCGTTCGTCTTTTGTTGTTACGGAAGCGCATGGAGGCGGATTGATGGGACATTTTGGTGCAAAGAAGACGGCGGATGTGTTGGCCACACATTTCTTTTGGCCACGGTTGAGAAGAGATGTTGAGCGCTTTGTGGCTCGCTGCACTACTTGTCAAAAAGCGAAGTCTCGCTTGAATCCACATGGTTTGTATATGCCTCTTCCCGTTCCTTCAATACCTTGGGCGGATATTTCTATGGATTTTGTTTTAGGACTGCCTAGGACTAAGAGGGGGAGGGATAGTATTTTTGTTGTCGTGGATAGATTTTCTAAGATGACTCACTTTATACCTTGTCATAAGAGTGATGATGCCATTCATATTGCTGATCTATTTTTCAAAGAGATTGTTCGTTTGCATGGTATGCCTTCTACTATTGTTTCAGATCGTGACGCCAAATTCTTGAGTCATTTTTGGCGCACTCTATGGAATAAGCTGGGAACGAAGTTGTTGTTCTCTACAACATGTCACCCACAAACCGATGGCCAAACCGAGGTAGTGAACCGCACATTGGGCACCATGTTGAGAGCTATTTTAAAGACAAATCTGAAGATGTGGGAGGAATGTTTGCCTCATGTGGAGTTTGCATACAATCGTACAACACATTCGACCACCAAGGTAAGTCCTTTTGTGGTAGTGTATGGTTTTAATCCCCGTGCTCCTATTGATATTTTGCCTTTGCCTATTAGTGAGAGAGTTCACTTTGATGGTAAGGAACGTGCTGAGTTTATTTTAGAAATGCATGAAACAACTAAGCACAACATTGAAATGATGACTAAAAAGTATAGGATTGCTGGTAGTAAAGGTAAAAGGGAAGTTAAATTAGAACCGGGTGATTTAGTATGGTTGTACTTGAGAAATGATCGGTTTCCTGAGTTGAGAAAGTCTAAGTTAATGCCTAGAGCTGCTGGTCCTTTCAAGATAATTGAGAAGATTAATGATAATGCATATAAACTTGAGTTGCCTCCCGAGTTCGGGGTTAGTTCCACTTTTAACATTGCAGATTTGAAGCCTTATTTGGGTGAGGAGCATGAGCTTGAGTCGAGGACGACTTCGATTCAAGAGGGGAGGATGATGAGAACATCACTCCTTTGGATACAAATGACACTCCTCCGTTGAACATTCAAGGACCAATCACTAGAGCTCGCGCCCGACAATTAAATTTAGAGGTGAGCTCGTTCCTAAGTCTTTCCTTTCATAATTTTGAGAATAGTTTGCTACCTAATGATTTTATTATGATTAGGAATCAAGGAGAGGACCATAATATGAATGGAATAGGGCTTGGAGGCGTGGAGGACCAACAAGAGGCGCAAGTCATTGTGGACGCCCAATCCAAGTCGACTTCGAGTCTGTTTCGGAGTCCAGGAACAGTCTGAATTAAAACGGACGCCCAGATCGCATACGAAGTCGGATTTGGACGTTCTACATATGGATGGAAAGATAATTTCATAAGATTTCCAGTGGAACCGGTCCCACATCAAATTTCATCCGGAGTCGCCGGGAATCATCGAAACATTGGAACGTCCAGAATCTGTTTTTGGTGCTGCGTCACCGTTTTTGGCCTTTGGGCCGTGTATCTCGTGTGAGCCCATTAGGGGAGCTTCCAGGGGGTTCTTGCACGTCCCCAAGTCTTTATTAGCAGCAGCCGCCCCCATGTTAGGGTTGGGTTTTGCTTAGATTATTCTGCTTAGACAGTTTCGCCGTTCATCGGTTTGTGAGACCCCAACTTGTGAGATTAATCATACATCTGTAATTTGGTTGCGTTCTTTCTTGTTCTTGCTTGTGTTCTTGATTCGCAGGCAGGGATTAGCCTTCAGGCGAGGTCAACCGTGCAACGCCGGTTGATAACCATAGAGGACGTGGTGCTGCGATTGCGGGGTTCGAACGTGTTGTTCGAGAGCCGGATCGACGTGTGTCACATCTTCGCCAAATCAAGAGTTATCCGAACCTTTCGGAAGATCGGGACTCTAGTCCACATCAAAATGTGTAAATATGTATGAGTCGAACTACGTAGTGGAGACAACGGTGGTGGAGTGAGCGGTGGGAGGTGGAGGAGTGGGGAGAGGGAGGGTTAGGATGTTAAGTAGTTAGCCTTCTATCGATCCTAGCTTAGAAGGAAACTTTTAAGGTCGACATCGAGCGACAGTTCGGTAGGACGATGAGATGGTGCTGGCAAAGGAGTGGTGGGCAAGGTTAGTGACCGAGGCACCGTGATCGATGAATTTAGCATCGGTGCGACGTTGTTGGCCGCAGATGGTGATGACAGTCGGGGAAAAGTAATAGGTGATAAAGGAAGCTCTACTAGAAAAGAATTGCCGAAAAAGCAATTGCCGGAGGTTAAAGATAATAACTATAGTTGAAAGTTACCTAGGGGAGGAGAATAGGCAAGCCTAAAAATTACTACCAAACTGACTAAACAAAACTGTTAGTTATCGGAACTTCCGATACCGTATCGAACTTCCGGTACACAATCGAATTTCCGGTATAGGGGTAAAAGTTGTAGAAATAAAGTCCTAAACAATTCTAGTCACTTTTGCTTGAAAGGAGAGGCAACAACAAGCATCCCTATCTAGGTCTATAAATTTAGAAACAAGAGGAAGCAAGCAAGCACTTAGATAGGCAAGATTAAAGGAACAACTAACAAGGAACCTAGAACGTACAAGAAACAAAGCTCTTAAGAAAAAAGAGCACAAGAGACACAAATTTTATCCCGAAGTTCAAGTCTATCTAGGACTCTACGTCTCCATTTAGAAGTCCACTAAGGATCGGGTCTATTTCAACCCTATTCTCACTCGGGTGACCACCAACGTCGAGCTTGTGTTTTTCACTAGTAATTCTCTCATGGGATGGGTAATACAAACTTCTCGGATGTCACCATACAAGTTGAGAGCTCACCGAGCATGCCTAGCAATCTTGGAGCACCAAGCTCCAAGAGTAATAAATGCAAATTAGAAGCTTGACCAATTTGATTATGCTCAAGTGTGGAATGGATGCTCTCAATCCCTTGCAAACAAGCTCTCACTCAAACCCTAGCTCAAAAATTGGAATCTTAGCCTTGGATTTGGTGTGTGTTAGAGGAGTGAAACACAAAGATTATTTTCAGTTTGGTTTGCAAGAAGTAGTGTTGAGTTGAGGGTGTTAGGGCTTAAATAGGTGAGCTCAAAATAGAGTCGTTGGTTGTTTGAATGCCTTCACCGGAACTTTCGGCAGGACACCGGAACCTCCGATCCGTGGGTTAGGTCAACGTTTTCACCAGACACTAGAACTTTCGATTCATATTTTAGGTTTTTGAATTCATATGTACTGTAACCTCTAGTGTGCCCTGTTGGTCGTTTCTACGCACCCACTTATATACCACAAGAGGACGGTGTACAATTGTAGCACTTTTTTCCTTAGAGTATTCAAAGGTTTAATCGAATCCATAAGGACCAATGTGAAATTAATATTACTAACGAGTAAAAGATCTAACCGAGCTACTATTGATTGTTGAGTGGAAGGGTATTGTTGGCTGGTGGGCCGATCCACGCTCCGGGTGAGCCGATTGGCGTGAAGTCCGGTGGTGCCGATCGGCGTGCTGCATAATCCGAAAGCTAACAACTTTAGAGACTTGATTAGTTGAGTAAACTTATGTGATTAACCATATATCTAGTAGTTGAAATCGTAACTAGAAAGCTTAATTAGATAACATCATAATGGATAAATTACATAGATCAATTGCAAATCTTATAGATGAATAAGAACATCCCGCCTTTCCGGATGACTACCGATTTATCGCTGTCGGCGGTAAACCCTTAATCACTCGAGCGTCTTACCCTACTTGACTATCTACGTGAAAGTGCATCTAGGCCCCTTATTTTATTTTGGATGATTGATATCAATACAATTAAATTTGGACTAATGCTTTCATGAGAATGTGTGTAGTGAATATCCAAAGAACATGAAAGTGTAGCAAGCACAATCAAAAAGGAGAAAAGAAATGTGAAATGCAATAAAAGAAGAATTCGGAAAAGCCCCTTCTCAAAGCTTGTGTCTCTCTTTTATTCTTTGCTTTGAGTCATAGGGATGCCGTACTACAAAGAGGGATGCAAATCACAACTTTGGCAAAGAATAGAGATACTCACAAACTCAAGAAAATCCTCCCAAATCCATTCTTTCCGGACCCATCGGAAGCTCCGGTGTGGTACCGAAGTTCCGGTAGGCTTACGGAGAGTTCGAGCTCTCCGGAAAAGCCTTACCGGAAGTTCCGGTCCCCGGTACCGGAAGTTCCGGTAGGCTAACAGAGAGTTGGCGCTCTCCGGAAGGCCATACCGGAAGCTCCGGTCCCCGGTACCGAAGTTCCGGTAGGCTAACGGAGAGATTGAGCTCTCCGAAAAGCCATACCGGAAGTTTCGATCCTCGGTACCGGAAGTTCCGGTAGGCTAATAGAGAGCTTTGAGCTCTCCGGAATGCCATACCGGAAGTTCCGATATGACACCGGAATCTCCGGTGCGGTCCCATTTTCAAACCCTAAACCTTAGTACTTGGAAGTTCCGGTGCGGGCCAAAAATCCGGATCTAACCCTCATTCGAACCATACCGGAAGTTCCGATATGCTATCGGAAGTTCCGGTGCGGGGTTTCGGACAGAGCCAACGGCTCTTTTTGGAGCTGTGGTATATAAGCCACACTCCACCCCACACTCACCCTCTCTTGCACATTCCGAACCAAAACACACTTGAGCTTCACTCCACTCACTTCTTTATCCTCTCCAAAAGCAAAAATTCCATCCTTGAGCTAGGATTTGAGTGAGAGACTTTAAGCAAGTGTTTGAGAGACTTGATTCCATTCTTGAGCATCTTCACTCCCGTCAAGCTTGTGATTTGGATTTGTTACTCTTGGAGCTTTGAGCTCCTTGATGGCTAGGCGTGCTCGTGAGCTCCCAACTTGTGTGGTGACGTCCGAGAAGTTTGTATTGCCCGTCCCGGAAGGGACCTTGATAGTGGAAAACTCAAGCTCAACCTTGATGGTGACTTGAGGGAGAAATAGGGTTGAGAGAAACCCGGTTCTTGGTGGACTTTCTCAACGGAGACGTAGAGTCCTTGGTGGGCTTGAACTTCGGTGAAAAACCCATGTCTCTTGTGTTCCCTCTTTTACTTAAGCGCGTTGTTGTTTACTTTGCTAGGTTGCTTGTTAGTTTTCCTTTGTGCCGTTAAATTTTTAGAATTGCATAGGGTTGTGTCTTTCCTTCTTGCAATCACTAGAATTGTGTAGGGTTTAATTCCGCATTTATCACCCTGCACCGGAAGTTCCGGTACCCTACCGGAAGTTCCGGTATTTGACGTTTTTGTCTTAGTGTTATTTCGCAGAAATTTTTAGGTTCGCCTATTCACCCCCCTCTAGGCGACTTTCAATTGGTATCGGAGCGGGTATCTTTGTTGAAGCCTCACCGCTTGAAGATTAAAGATGACAAATGGCAAAGATGCAACAGCTAGTGGTAGTGGTAGTGGTGAAGCTCCACCTAGACCAACCGGTGAAGTAGGGAATGACAACTCACCGGATGGGACAAGAAATGGAAATGGAAAAGGAATTGCTAAGGATGGAGATGTGCTTAGTGCCGTGCCGATAAACTACAACAAAACACCATACACCTATAGTGATGGAAGGGATGAGCACATTGGACCCGGCTCCGGAAGACTACCCTATTTTGATGGTCAATACTTCGATCATTGGAAAACAAAGATGCTACTACACTTGGACTCCATGCATCAAAATGTAAGGAATGTGACTCAAAATGGATTCTTGTGGGAATGTAGAAGCAAGCCAACCGCACAAGACTTGTTCAATGTGAGGTGCAATGTGACGGTGGCTAGTGCTCTTGTATCCGCACTTAGTCCCGCCGAGTATGAGAAGGTAGCCGGATTGGAGGATGCTCATCAAATTTGGTTGAAGCTTGAGTTGGTTCATGAGGGCATTGATAGTGTGAAGGAGTCTAAGCTAGAAGGGCTTAGAGAAGATTTTAACTACTTTGTCATGAGATCGGATGAAGGGCCAAGGGAAGCCCATGATAGAATGATGAGGATAGTAAACAAGAGAAGAGCACTTGGAGAGAAGGTTTTGGATTTGGATGTGAATAGAAGATTGCTACAAGCCTTGCAATCATGGGATGCCAACATAGTATCCAACATAAGAGACAAAGATGGCTTTAGATACTTCACCACCGATAAAGTGATTGGAAAGGTGCTCTCTCAAAAATAGCAAATTGACCAAGGGAATAGGATCAATGCATTACTTAAGGACAAAGAAAAAGCTAGTGGGAGCAAAAATGATTTGGCTCTCAATGCCGAACAAGAAAAGAAAAAGAAGGTGGTTGAGGAGAGTGATGATGATAGTGATGATGAAATGGCTCTCTTTGTGAAAAGATTCAACAAGCTCATGTCAAAAAGAAGCTTCAAGAAGAATGATCAAGACAAGAGCAAATCAAGAAAAGCCAAAAACAAGTGCTACATTTGTGGAGACAAAGGTCATTTCATAGCGGAGTGTCCGAAGAAATACAAGAACAAGCAAAACAGGAAGGGTGACGAGAAGTACAAGAAGCATAGAAAGTACCGTCGGGGTGAAGCACACATTGGACAAGAATGGAACTCCGATGGATCATCTTCCTCCTCCGAGTCGGAATCCGATGAAGAGAAGGGAGGCATTGCATCACTTGCTATTGGGCTCACACCGACCAACTCCTCCTTGTTTGGAAGCTTGACCGATAATGAAGATGACGCCGGGCACAAATGTATGATGGCTAAGGGCTCTAAGGGAAATGCTAATGGAAGTTCTCAAATTCCTAACATGTTTGATTTGTTGGACATCATTGAGCAGGAAAAGGAGACTAATGAGAGGCAAGAGGAGCTTCTTGAGAAACAAGAGGAAATGCTTGTTCAAGAGAAGCAAAGGGTGCTTGAACTTGAGAAGCTCCTAGAAGTTGAGAGGAAGAAGAATGAGGACTTGGTAAAGTCTCTCAAAGTGGTTGAAGAAGATAGTGAAACACTTAAAGTCACAAATGTGTCACTTCAAGAAAAGGGTGTGCTCAAAACAAAGCTTTATGTTGTGGATTTCACCGCGGATAAAGCAAAACTTGACACATGCTTAGTTGCAAAGTCCGACATGGGATGGTTGTGGCATAGACGACTAGCCCATGTCGGTATGAGAAATCTTCACAAACTCCAAAAGGGCGGTCACATTCTTGGACTAATGGATGTTTTTTTTGAGAAAAATAAAATTTGTAGTGCATGTCAAGCCGAGAAAACAAGTTGGAGCACCACATCCATCCAAGAACATAGTGACAACAACAAGACCGTTGGAGATGCTACACATGGATCTCTTCGGACCCATCGCCTACATTAGCATTGGCGGTAACAAATATGGACTTGTTATTGTTGATGATTATTCTCGCTTCACGTGGGTATTCTTTTTGTGTGATAAAGGTGAAGTGAAGGATGTACTCAAGACATTCTTGAAAAGAGCACAAAATGAATTTGAAGTGAAGATCAAGGCAATAAGAATTGACAATGGTACCGAGTTCAAGAACACTCAAGTTGAAGAGTACCTTGATGAGGAAGGCATCAAGCATGAATTTTCGGCACCCTACACCCCCCAACAAAATGGTGTGGCTGAAAGAAAGAACCGCACTCTCATAGAGATGGCAAGAACCTTGCTTGATGAGTAAAGACCTCCAATCGCTTTTGGGCCGAAGCAATCAACATCGCATGTCATGCCTCTAACCGGTTATATCTCCACCGACTTTTGAGGAAAACACCATACGAGCTACTAACCGGTAAAAAGCCTAACATCTCATACTTTCGTGTTTTTGGGAGCAAATGCTTCATGCTCAACAAGAAACCCAAGGCTTCAAAGTTCTCCCCTAAAGTTGATGAATGTTTCTTGCTTGGGTATGGATCAAATTGTCACGCCTATCGTGTCTTCAACAAAACCTCCGGTTGTGTTGAAGTGGCACGAGACGTGACGTTTGATGAATCTAACGACGCTCAAGGAGAGCAAGTTGTTATTAACAATGTAGATGTTGAGGCTCCTAGGCAAGCAATCAAGAGGATGACCATTGGTGATGTGAGACCGCAAGAACAACAAAATGATCAAGATCAACCTCCTCTCACAAGTCAAGACCAACCATGCACAAATCATGATCAAGTTGATCAAGATCAATAAGTTGGTAATGAGGATCATGCTCAAGCACAAGATGATGAACACACATCGCATGATCAAGAGGTTGAACAAGATGGAGGTCAAACAAGCTCACATCCACCACACCCAAGAGTGCACCAAAGTGTGCAACGTGATCACCCCGTGGAATTCTTGGAGACATAGAAAAGGGGTAATCACTCGTTCTCGTGTTTGCAATTTTTGTGAACATTACTCTTTTGTCTATTCTTTGGAGCCATTTAGAGTAGAAAAAGCACTCGAGGACTCGGATTGGGTGATAGTCATGCAAGAAGAATTGAACAACTTCACAAGAAATGAAGTTTGGACATTGGAAGAAAGACCAAGGGGCAAGAATGTTGTGGGCACCAAGTGGGTGTTCCGCAATAAGCAAAATGAAGACGGTGTTGTAACAAGGAACAAAGCAAGATTGGTGGCAAAAGGATATTCACAAGTAGAAGGATTGGACTTTGATGAAACCTATGCCCCCGTGGCAAGGCTTGAATCAATTAGAATACTACTTGCCTTTGCCACTCATCACAACTTCAAGTTGTACCAAATAGACGTGAAGAGTGCATTCCTAAACGGGCCAATCAAAGAAGAAGTGTACCTGGAACAACCACCGGGCTTTGAAGATCCCAAGTATCCTAACCACGTGTACAAACTCCATAAGGCGCTCTATGGGCTTAAGCAAGCACCAAGAGCATGGTATGAATGCCTTAGGGATTTCCTTTTGAAAAAGGGTTTTGAAATGGGCAAGGCCGATGCAACCCTCTTCACAAAGCGTTTTGATCATGATATATTTGTGTGCCAAATTTATGTCGATGACATAATATTTGGTTCTACTAATCAAATGTTTTGTGATGATTTTAGCAAGATAATGACAAAGAGGTTCGAGATGTCTATGATGGGAGAGTTGACATTCTTTCTAGGATTTCAAGTAAAGCAACTCAAGGAGGGCACTTTCCTATGTCAAGCCAAGTACACTCAAGACATATTGAAGAAGTTTGACATGGACAAGGCAAAGCCCGCCAAGACGCCCATGGCAACAAACGGCCATCCCGACCTCACCAAGAAGGACAAGCCGGTTGATCAAAAGGTTTTTCGCTCTATGATCGGCTCTTTGCTTTACCTTTGTGTATCTAGGCCCGATATCATGCTTAGTGTGTGTATGTGTGCACGTTTCCAAGCCGCTCCTATGGAGTGCCACATGGTGGCCGTTAAAAGAATCTTGAGATATTTAGTGCACACACTAACCTAGGGCTTTGGTACCCCAAGGTTTCAAAGTTCAACCTCATAGGCTATGTGACACCCCGTGTCACAAATTCACGATGTTACTTGTGCTAAAAAGAAATTTGCATGTGCAAAACAATAATCATTTGGCTAAGCACATGAAATAATGGGTTAAGGTCCTATTAGGGTTTTTAATGGTCCAAAACCCTAGCTAGTGAGATCTCCAACATTTTCCATGGTGGTGACCCAAAATTTTTGCACAATCTGGTAGAACGCATCAAGCCATGATTTTAGAACATTTTTCCAAAAATTTATGGGATGGCAAAAATCCATAGAAAAATCCAACTTCAATATGAAACAAGCACCTCTTCAATTTGAACTTTGGCCTATAAGGAAAGTTGTTCCACACAATCCATAGGACCCCCAGAAAATTTGGTTTGCAAAAATTCCAAAAGGATCAAATTATATGAGCGAATTACGTAAGGGGGCAGCAGTGGCAAAAGTGTAAATAGGTGAGAATCCAATTCGAACAGGGCCGGCATGAGTGGCCGGGGCCACCGTCGGCGGCGCTCGCCGCCGGTGCCCATGCCGGTTAGGCGCCGCCCGTCCTTCCTCCGCTCGTGCACCTCCACGCGTCGAGCATCGCGCCCTTCCTTCGACCGGAAGCTCTGCCCGCGCGGCCGTCGATGGCGGGGGAGAGATTTCGCCATGGCCGCCGCCCGGACCATTTTCCCCGTGCGCCGCCTCTCCCCGCACTGCAGCCTCCTCATTTGGGCGCAAGTGCTTCGCAAGCTCCCTGCGCAGCTCCAGCCCCCAGCCACGGCTCCCCTTCCTCTCCGCGAGCTTCAATTTGCTCGAGAGCCGCGGAGCCCCGTTCTTCTTCCACCGCGCCGGCAAGCTCGATTGAGCGGTGCTCCGGTGAGCTCATGTCACGCCTCTGCCTTTGGATGATGCGCAAGAACCTAACGGACCCCCTGCCCCTTCCCGGGTCCAACCGCGCCGGGACGGAGAAGAAAAGCCTACTTCTTCGCCGCCGGTCACCGCGCCTCGCCACCCCTCCGACGAGCTGCTACCTCCGGGGCCCCTCCTCCTTCTTCGACCCCGTGCCGAGCTTCCCCTCGAGCAGGTGACGCTCTCAGCCTTGGCCGCCCCTCCTCTCGTGCGGTGGCGAGCACGAGCTCCCACGTCGGAGCTTCCCCTCTCCGCCATTGCCGTCGCGAGCTACGCTCCGTTCACCCTACCGCCTCGCCACCCCTACCAAACGGTGCACCGTCGAAAACCGTGCACAGGCGGCCAAGCCCGGCCCCTGCGGCGAGCTCTAGCTCAACGCCGGCGAGCCCCGCCGCCGCTCCGGCGAGCCCCCCCCCGCGCCACACTTCGAGAAATTTTGAATCGCACTGGAAAAACTGTAAACATCAAGGAATTTAAAAATCCCATAACTTGAGATTTACGCCACGGATTTGAACGATTCAAAGTGCATTGGAAAGTTTGTAACATGTACTTTAACATGGAGTACATGAACACCTATGGTTATATAGAAACATTTAATTTTTGAGCAAGATGAAAAGGCTATCATGACCACGCTGCTTAACAAGATTGCATTTTGAAAATGGTGTAACTTCTGTGTCCTGGATCCAAACTTCATGAGCAAAGGCTCTTTGGAAAATAGATGACTTGTACTTTAACGTACTAACAAAATCCAAGTACTTCATATGTAGAAAAATAAAGATACGAGTACTCTAAGTTACTAATCTGTTATGCCCGCGTGACAACTTGGCGTTTTTGAAATTCAATAACTTTTTAAATACAGATCCAAATAAAATAACTATACATTCGTTGTAAACCTTGAACTACATACTTTACATGACCCAACATGATTCACCTAAGTTCTATAGCGAAATATTGAAATTTGAACACCTTAATATGGCTTCGCAGTCAGCCCATCAGCCCAGGCTTAGCTAAACAGAACGGCTGAGAATTTTGCTAGGCTCAAGTTTGTTTATTTTGCTTACTGTTTTGGTGAAATATTTTCATAGTTGCATGGTATGTTTAAGCATGCCATCATCATGTTTATATTTTGGGCAAGAACAGTCATCTATCATGTATAAGTTATTGTATAAATTTTGCACAAATGAACATGAGTGCTAATTAACTTGGAAAACGATGAAAACATCACCCTAAGAAGTGAACACCCAGTTTTAGTAAAATAAATTGATGAACACCAGATTGATCTTAGGCTATACCAGGAGGTGTGATGAAATAAATCACTCCGAGGTTGGGTCACATAATTATTGAGATATGACCACAACCCTAAACGTCATCATATGCATATATTTGGCCATATGAACATTTTATGCCACTCGTTTCAATAATGAAGCCTACCCTATTTCCTTGATCTGAAAATCAGCATGTTTAATTATACTAGATGATGAAAAGTTTACCTAATTAGAAGGTTGTCCCCATGAAACAAACCACACGTACCAACATCGTGACCATGTCATCACGTTCCGTGAACATGTTTAATTTATGCAAACGTTTCGTTATGTTATATTATTGAGAAAGTTCCATGAACTATAGAAATATGAACTCATCCATTACTCATACATTACATGTGCATTCATATAGGAACCCCGACCGGAGCTGAAGATCAAGGAGGGCACCAACTTGAAGTGAGCGAGTTCGAGTGTGCTAACTACGAACCGAATCAAGGCAAGCCCCGGTGCATCATCCCACTTGTTTAGTTTTTGGTTTAAATTCACATATGTCTATGTTTATGTATTGTGCACTTACGTTTAGGAGTTGATCGCAACCCTAGTTGCATTATGATCCCTATTGCCTCTGGTCTTTGGATAGGTATAATCTTTTTCGATAGAATGGCTATGCTTAAATGAGTCGTCGGTAGCAACACCGAGTGGTTAGGAGACCTCTCGGTTTAGGTTTCAAATATTGTTACCTCTCACATGATTAAATTGGAGACCGTACGGGGAAGAGCATGTGTAGGATGCGGTGACAAGGTTGGTCCTTGTTCGCCATAGCCCCGTGCGTGTCGGTTAAGGACCGTTCGTTGTGACTCCGCGAGCAAGTATTGAGTTGTGTACCAAATGCATACCTTCGTATGGGAGTTGGTAAACCGATCTAACTTGAGAGTCGTAGTGTTGGACGGTCTCTCCAACCTTTATGCAAAGTGTTGGTCACGGTGGATGCACGGGTTTGTGAGTAGATGGAGGGTGTGTTATTATCCTTGGACCCGACGCTACTGTGATTGCATGTGGAATGCACACTCGGAGGGCGGACCCGACTCATATCTATGATAATCTTGTGAAAGGTGGCCATACGTGTTCTTAAATGATGCGTATGTCGTGCATTTGGGTTTCCCCTGCAGGGTGTAAATCGATATATATCGCCGTCCCTCGCGGTGATGAGTACCACTTGTCTCGAGCAGATTGCATCGTAGTAACAAGAGAAGATGATGATTAAGCTTGCTGTTTTTGGATATTAAATTTATGTATTGCAACCCTGCTTGTTAGGCTTGCTCACTAAATTTATGATTTTGTTTCTACCCTCTTAACTTGGCTAAAATATGAGTTAGACAAAATTCTATAGTTGCTGTTTTTTGCAAGTTCCCGCAAGCCAGGTCAAGCCCCTGCATGTTAGGGTCGGTTCTTAGAACCATTTTTGACGGGTAAGCCTTGCGGAGTATATTAGATACTCAGGGTTTGTGTTGAAATCATTTTCAGGATTCCCGTAGCCCGATTATTGTGATTGCTGCGGAAAGTATGTGTGTCAAGGTGAGGAACCCCAGGAATGGACCGTGGAGTGGGTTCCCGCATCACCGACTCAAGAGTGAGACCACACCGTATGGGCTAGTGTGGTTCTCATAGCTAAACTATATATATATGTATCGTCGAGATGTTTACGCTTCCGCAAAGATGTTTATTAAGTATTGTAAAACAACACTTTACTTGCGTATTGTAATCTGGAAATTGAACAATGGCTTGCAATAATTAAGAGATTGTGTATGAAACCTATTGCTCAAGTAATTTCCCTATGTAATAAAAATGGTGAATGTATCCCCGATGTATGTGCAATGTACGTTCGCTTCGTCGAATGTCTCCCGATACGATCCTGTTCGACAATCCCCTCGCTTCGCGAGGTAGGGGTGTCACAGCTGGTATCAGAGCCGTGTCGGGATATGCCGTACACTACGGATCATTCTAAAAATCACGAACACCTTTATACGGCGAGGAACGACCTAGAAAGCCCAGTTAAGGTCTATAATAGAAGTAGTTGTGGCAAACTAACCCCGGGTTATGCTTGTTTAAATTTTTACAACTACGGCCCGACCCAGGTCCGTGCCCGCGGAAGTAATAATACGGGACAATGTTGGCTCGTGGCAATCCACGGGGCGGTTCTTTCTATGAACCGTTACTATGAGAAAATGATGATATGAGGAAGTTGATGAGATTGTGGAATAGTTGTTTTCATAGTTTCTTTTGAATTTGATGTAATGTTTCTGAAATGGTCTCTTGCAGGTACGCTAACCACGAAATTTAGATCGTGTAGTTCCCGTGATGAGATCGTGTGTGTGTTGCCACAAAAACGAGTGGTCGGCTATATATAGACCGATCACGTTATTTTATTTTTGGAAAGGACGTAGGTTAACGGCATTTCATGTCATCATTCATGTCATGCATCACAATTGCAGAAGATACTTGATCAAGAATGCAAAAACACGGTCACGAACAACTCACCAAAATCTCAACACAATTCGTGCATGATATCTGAAAATCGGGCAGAAAACCCCACCCGATCGATAACTGAACCCTAACCGATTATCGGTTTCACGAAAACGGTCACAACTTTTAAATCGTTCACTCAAACGAAACGATTAAACACAATCTGGAAAGCTCATAATACGTACCATCACCCTGTCATGATGATCCAAGTAAAAGTAGAGTGGAATCATACTGAAAATGACTTACCCAAAAAACCTGGCAAAAGGTTGCCAGATTTCACCGAATCGCCGGATTGGCATATTCGGGTATCTCACGAAAATCGCGATAACTTTTGAATTACTTATCCAAATAAAATGATCTACCCCATTCTGGAAAGCTCGTGATATGCCCCACATTTCATCCAATATCAGGTTGGCAAGGAAAATTCGTTAAGCCGGTCAAATAAGCAAAAACAGAGAGTCAATTTTGAGTTCCCGACATTTCCAGAAAACCTTGGCAGAAAACAGTCGAGCTGGAAATCGCCGTATCTTTTGATCCGCTTAAGATTTTTTCATGTTTTAGGATGCGTTGGAAAGCTTAGGAAATTTTCTAGCATCTGGTCATAAATTTTGGTAAATTTTACTGTACAAACAGAGACGAAATTGGATGAAAACAGAGAGGGTTCAGAACCGGTTACGTTGTAACGGCTGTTAGTTTCATTCTGTCTTTCCGTATATTACTTTGAGCTTTTTATTACCTTAAATGTTGATAATAATGCTGCTTAAAATGTATCCCTAACCATGATCTATAGATGGATGCGAGGCAACTCCTGACTGAAAGGAATCAGCTGAGGTCTGAGGTGGAAGACCTCACCGATCGTCTCACCGACGTCACGGACGACTACTACTCAGCAAAAGAGGAGAACAAGCAGCTGACCGCCCGTATCACCGAGCTGGAGAAGGAAAATGCTTCCCTAACTGCACGTATCAAGGAGGTGCAGGATGACCTTATCTTCAGCGATAACCTGCGTGTCGTCGCGGATAGGGCAAAAGAAAGGGCTGAGCAGGAGAAGGCGGAACATGAGCAGATGGCTACGTTCTGTGATGAGGAACGGATTGAGGCGCTGAATGAGCTAAATGCAGCTAAGACGTCTATTGCTCAGAAAGATGAGACCATCCACTCCCAGCAGGCCACTATGCAGTTCCTGCATGGACAGCTTCAGACCGCACAGACCAACATGAACCAGCTGTTCACGGAGATAGGGAATCTCCAGCACCAGTTGGCAGAGTTACAGCAGCACCACCAGGCGTTGCTGGCAGCTCATTGGAATCTGTTGCAGCCACCACCACCGGAGAACAACGGGGACGACGCTGCTAGCGATGCTTCCGATGTGAACAACCCGGAAGACACCGACAGCGATGCCTAGGCTGCTAACTAGTGTTAAGAAAGAAACTTGTAAAATTAATGGTAATGTACTAAAGAACAAGAACTAGTGGCTTGTACGTACGTAAAGACGTAGTGGTCGCTGTGTTTTGGGTAGGTTGACAGCGTATGGGATATGGATGACTAGCTAGGCCCGGACAATCCTGGATGTGTGACCCCGTGCTAAGAAGTGTTAATATCGCGCGCTTTTGTGTACAAATGGGTTGCACCTCGAAATATATATGAAACACTAAGCTTATGTTTAATAAATATATGTTTCGTTCCGTCAAAATCCAGATCGTAAGGAATTTTTACTACGTATGAATGGTCTGAAATTTGTGAGAAAAAAATTCTGGTTCTATCCATTTCAGATCATGGCAATTATTCTCCCATATTTATGCAATCTGAAAATTTCATACCGAAGCTTTTATTCCATCAATTTCAGCACCTAATGAAAATTTTCCTCCTATGGATTGCCTTCTGAAATTCATGTTCATATCATGTCCCTTAATTATTATCATTGTCTATGGCTCCGACATGCTGAGACTAATGGTATAATTAAATTGTGTGGCAGATGGTGAATACTCGTCGCACGGTGGATCCTTCGGGGGAGGGTGCTTCGTCGCAGCCACCTCCTCCATCACCGTTGACTGCTGTGGAGCAACTCGTCCAGAATCAGAACGAGATGTTTCGGCTGTTCCTCGGCGAGCCGAACAATAATGCCCAGGCAGCAGCTCCTCCACCGCAGCCCCGTCCCACCTCTTATGGGGATTTCTGGGCGACTCAACCGTCATCTTTCTCGAAGCAAAGGACCCCCTGCAAGCAGATAATTTTCTGCGGATTGTGGAGTCCAAGTTTGCTCTTCCGAATTGCACCGAGCACCAGAAGACTCTGTTTGCAGCACAGCAGCTCCGTGGGTCGGCTAGTGCGTAGTGGGCAAACTACACCGCTGCACTCCCCGCGGATCACCAGGTGCTCTGGCCGGAATTCTCGGCAGCCTTCCGTGCACACCACATTCCCGACGGTGTCATGAGAAGGAAGCTTCAGGAATTTGTTGACCTGAAGCAAGGCTCCAGCGACTGTGCAAGAGTATGCTCGGAAATTCAACTATCTTGCCCAGATATGCTTCCTATCACGCTGACACCGATGCGAAGAAGCGTGAGTGCTTTCGGAAGGGTCTAAATCCGAAACTGCAAGACCGCCTCGCTCTCTTGAATGGCACATTCAATGAATTGGTTAGTGCCGCCATTGTGCAAGAGGACGCCATTCGCGTCAATCAGGATGACAAGAAGAGGAAGCGCACCGCGGGAAGTTCATCCGGTGCGCCACCTCACAAGTTCAAGCTTGCAGTGACCAGCCCCACTGGTCAGAAATTCCGTGTCCCGGTGCCTCCAATGGGTGGGCAGCGCACTACCTTTCAGCAGCCCTATCGTGCGCCCCACAACTCCTATCATCACCGTGGTCACCAACACTCCCCGCAGCAGCACAACCAAGGTGCCGGACCATCCCCGCAGCAGCCATGTTTCAACTACGGCGGCATTGGTCACTTCATCGGAGAATGCCCCCATCCTCGCCGCAACAACGGCAACAATGGTGGGAATAATCAGCATCAGCACCACCGCGGAAATAATGGCAACAATAATAACCGCGGCAACAACAACAACAACCACAACAAAACCCCCACCAAGACAGGCCGTGTGAATTTCACTACGGTCGAAGATGTGCAAGCCGGAGAACCGGTCCTCTCGGGTATGTTTTCCATTTCCGAACATTCTGCTTTCATTCTTTTCGATTCCGGCGCCACACATGATTTCATTAGTCAAGCATGTGTGGATAGGTTGCATCTATCATCCACCATTTTGCAAACCCCATACACTATCACATCTCCCGGTGGCCTCATTCACACAAACCGTGAAGCAAGAAACATTCCCCTTGAACTTGCCGAAAATACATACCTCTCGCCACTAATCATTTTAAATGGGCAAGGCATAGATGTGATATTAGGAATGAAATGGATGAAACGACATAGAGCTGTCTTACACATAGATACCCGAGAAGTACATTTAAATTCACCTCCGTACGGCCCGTCTATTCTATCATTGCCATGCCCAAAAATTTTGAGAACTCAAATTCAGCACCTAAAGGCCCGGAAATTAGAGGATATACCGGCAGTGTGTGAGTTTCCCGATGTGTTTCCGGATGATTTGCCAGGAATGCCACCTGATCGGGAAGTAGAATTTAAAATTGAACTTCAGCCCGGCACCGCACCGATATCTAGAAGACCGTATAAAATGGCTCCTAATGAATTAGCTGAACTTAAAGAGCAACTCAACGACCTTCTGGACAAGGGGTACATACGCCCAAGTGCTTCGCCTTGGGGCTGCCCCGCTCTTTTTGTGAAAAAGAAAGATAAATCATTAAGGTTGTGTGTCGATTATCGACCTCTCAATACAGTGACCATCAAAAATAAATACCCCCTTCCACGCATTGATATGTTGTTTGATCAATTAGTCGGTGCAAGAGTATTCTCAAAAATTGATCTTCGCTCCGGCTATCACCAAATTAAAATTCGGCCGGAGGACATTCCGAAAACCGCTTTTTCTACGAGATATGGACTTTTTGAATATCTTGTAATGTCTTTTGGACTGACAAATGCACCGGCCTATTTCATGTACCTCATGAACTCGGTATTTATGCCGGAGTTGGACAAGTTCGTGGTGGTATTCATTGATGATATCCTCATTTATTCCAAGTCGGATGAGGAACATGCTCGAACACCTCCGCATCGTGCTTCAACGACTACGAGATCATCAACTTTATGCAAAATTCAGCAAGTGTGAATTTTGGTTGGATCGAGTTCCATTCCTGGGTCATATCATTTCAGCCAAGGGAATTTCAGTCGATCCAAGTAAAGTTGCTCGACGTGCTAAATTGGAAGACTCCCAAGACCGTCAAGCACATCCGTAGTTTTCTCGAACTTGCGGGATATTATCGGAAATTCATCCCAAATTTTTCTATCATCTCCAAGCCCATGACAAAATTGTTGGAAAAAGATTCTACCTTCAAGTGGAGTCCGGAGTGTGAAAATGCTTTCCATACCTTGAAGAAGCATTTAACCACCGCTCCCGTTCTAGCTCAACCCGACATCAACAAGCCGTTTGACGTATATTGTGATGCGTCCGGCATAGGATTGGGTTGTGTTCTCATGCAAGAAGGCCGAGTCATTGCCTATGCCTCCCGCCAACTCCGCAAACATGAAAAGCACTATCCTACTCATGATCTTGAATTGGCATCGGTAGTTCTTGCTCTCAAAACTTGGAGACATTATCTCTTAGGAAATCTTGTGCACCTCTACACCGACCATAAAAGCCTCAAATATATTTTCACGCAGCAAGAATTAAATATGAGACAACGGAGGTGACTGGAATTGATAAAAGATTATGAATTGGAAATTCATTACCACCCCGGGAAGGCTAATGTGGTTGCCGATGCACTGAGCCGCAAACACCAATGCAATCAAGTTGAAATCTGCTCCATGGAAAATGTCAGCAAATCTGAAAATGAAAGTAATCCTTGCCTTCATATCATTCCCTATGGTGCATTGCACAATTTGGCTCTTGTTCCTACTCTCCGAGAAGAAATCATTGCTGCCCAGAAAACGGATGAAGGTATGGAACACATCCGACAAAAATTGGGTACCGAAAAGGCTAAGTGTTTCCGTCAAGATGAAGAGGGAGTCCTGTGGTTTAATAACCGTCTCGTTGTTCCGAAGGATATGGAACTACGAAAGAAAATTCTTGACGAAGCCCATCTCTCTAAATACTCCATACACCCCGGTAGTAACAAAACGTACCGTGGGTTGAGGGAAAAATTTTGGTGGACTCGCATGAAGCGAGAAGTGGCTCGTTATGTTGCCGAGTGCGACACTTGCCAACGAGTCAAGGCTGATCATCTGAAGAAGGCCGGACTATTGCACCCATTGAAAATTCCCGCTTGGAAATGGGAAGACATAGCTATGGATTTTGTTGTTGGACTGCCTCTCACGTCCAAGAAACATGATTCCATTTGGGTAATCGTCGATAGATTGACGAAATCAGCACACTTTATTCCGGTACACACCACCTACAGTGCTAAGAAGTATGCTGAATTGTATATTGCCCGTGTGCTATGTTTGCATGGTGTACCAAAGACTATCATTTCAGATCGCGGCCCGCAATTTGTTTCTCGATTTTGGGAACAATTGCATGCTAGTCTTGGTACTACCCTAATCCGGAGCTCTGCGTATGACCCTCGGACCGATGGACAATCGGAAAGATTAATTCAATATCTCGGAAGATATGTTGAGAGCTTGTGCTTTGATACAAAAGGGAAGTTGGGATGATCAGTTGCCATTCGTTGAATTTTCCTATAACAACAGCTATCAAGAAAGCTCGGAGTCACTCCTTTTGAGGCGTTATACGGAACATTCTTGCCGTACGCCGTTAAACTGGTCCGAGTCGGGTGAAAGAATAATATTTGGTCCGGATATTGTCGAGCGAGGCCGAGGAAAAAGTGAGAGAAATACAAGGCTAATATGAAAGCTGCTCAATCCCGCCAAATAAGTTATGCAAATAAAAGGAGACGCCCGCTGGAATTCAAGGTAAATGATCATGTTTACCTTTGTGTCTCTCCAAATAAAGGTGTGTCACGTTTTGGAATAAAAGGGAAACTTGCTCCCCGTTACAGCGGACCATTTCCGATTGTGGAGAAGTTTAGCCCCGTGGCATATCGGTTGCAATTACCGGAAAACTTGGAACGTGTACATAACGTGTTCCATGTATCTCAACTCAAGAAGTGTCTAAAACCACCCATCGATGTGGTCATCTCCGACACCGAGCAATTGCAAGATGATCTATCTTATCCGGAAACTCCCGTCCTAATTCTCGATAAAAAGGATCGTGTTACTCGCAACCGCACTACCACCTTCTATAAAGTGCAATGGAGTAACCACACCGAGGATGAAGCCACTTGGGAAGAAGAAGAATTCCTGAATAATCATTTTCCCGAATTCATGGCTTCGCAATCGAGGTAACGACGCACCTCCCTTCGACCCTTCTTTTACCAATCGTAATCTCGGGACGAGATTTCTTTAAGGGGAGGGCTGTGACACCCCGTGTCACAAATTCACGATGTTACTGTGCTAAAAAGAAATTTGCATGTGCAAAACAATAATCATTTGGCTAAGCACATGAAATAATGGGTTAAGGTCCTATTAGGGTTTTTAATGGTCCAAAACCCTAGCTAGTGAGATCTCCAACATTTTCCATGGTGGTGACCCAAAATTTTTGCACAATCTGGTAGAGCGCATCAAGCCATGATTTTAGAACATTTTTCCAAAAATTTATGGGATAGCAAAAATCCATAGAAAAATCCAACTTCAATATGAAACAGCACCTGTTCATCAATTTTTATAAATTTTTACATTTCGAATTTGAACTTTGGCCTATAAGGAAAGTTGTTCCACACAATCCATAGGACCCCCAGAAAATTTGGTTTGCAAAAATTCCAAAAGGATCAAATTATATGAGCGAATTACAGAAGGGCGGCAGCAGTGGCAAAAGTGTAAATAGGTGAGAATCCAATTCGAACAGGGCCGGCACGATGGCCGGGGCCACCGTCGGCGGCGCTCGCCGCCGGTGCCCATGCCGGTTAGGCGCCGCCCCGTCCTTCCTCCGCTGTGCGCCTCCACGCGTCGAGCATCGCGCCCTTCCTTCGCCCGGAAGCTCGCCCGCGCGGCCGTCGATGGCGGGGGAGAGATTTCGCCATGGCCGCCGCCCGGACCATTTTCCCCGTGCGCCGCCTCTCCCCGCACTGCAGCCTCCTCATTTGCGCGCAAGTGCTTCGCAAGCTCCCTGCGCAGCTCCAGCCCCCAGCCACAGCTCCCCTTCCTCTCCGCGAGCTTCAATTTGCTCGAGAGCCGCGGAGCCCCGTTCTTCTTCCACCGTGCCGGCAAGCTCGATTGAGCGGTGCTCCGGTGAGCTCATGTCACGCCTCTGCCTTTGGATGATGCGCAAGAACCTAACGGACCCCCCTGCCCCTTCCCGGGTCCAACCGCGCCGGGACGGAGAAGAAAAGCCCACTTCTTCGCCGCCGGTCACCGCGCCTCTGCCACCCCTCCGACGAGCTGCTACCTCCAGGGCCCCTCCTCCTTCTTCGACCCCGTGCCGAGCTTCCCTCGAGCAGGTGGCGCTCTCGGCCTTGGCCGCCCCTCCTCTTGTGCAGGTGAGCACGAGCTCCCACGTCGGAGCTTCCCCTCTCCGCCATTGCCGTCGCGAGCTACGCTCCATTCACCCTACCGCCTCGCCACCCCTACCAAACGGTGCGCCGTCGAAAACCGTGCACGAGCGGCCAAGCCCGGTGCACGGTTTTGATGGGTAAGCCTTGCGGAGTATATTAGATACTCGGGGTTTGTGTTGAAATCATTTTCAGGATTCCCGCAGCCCGATTATTGTGATTGCTGTGGGAAGTATGTGTGTCAAGGTGAGGAACCCCAGGAATGGACCGTGGAGTGGGTTCCCGCATCACCGACTCAAGAGTGAGACCACACCGTATGGGCTAGTGTGGTTCTCATAGCTAAACTATATATATGTATCGTCGAGATGTTTACGCTTCCGTAAAGATGTTTATTAAGTATTGTAAAACAACACTTTACTTGCGTATTGTAATCTGGAAATTGAACAATGGCTTGCAATAATTAAGAGATTGTGTATGAAACCTATTGCTCAAGTAATTTCCCTATGTAATAAAAATGGTGAATGTATCCCCGATGTATGTGCAATGTACATTCGCTTCGTCGAATGTCTCCCGATACGATCCTCGTTCGACAATCCCTCTCGCTTCGCGAGGTAGGGGTGTCACGGGCTATTCCGATGCGGATTATGCCGGGACAAAGTGGATAGAAAGAGTACCTCCGGGACTTGCCAATTCTTGGGTAGGTCCCTAGTGTCATGGTCATCCAAGAAACAAAATTCCGTTGCCCTTTCCACGGCCGAAGCGGAGTATGTTGCAGCCGGTAGTTGTTGTGCACAACTATTATGGATGTGACAAACTCTAAGGGACTATGGTTACAAGTTGAACCGTGTTCCTCTCCTATGTGACAATGAGAGTGCCATAAAGCTAGTATATAACCCCGTTGAGCATTCGCGCACAAAGCATATAGACATTCACCATCATTTCTTGAGTGATCATTCTATCAAAGGGGATATTGAGGTGAGCCATGTGAAAACCGAAAATCAATTGGCCGATATTTTGACCAAGCCACTAGATGAAAGCCGGTTTTGCTATCTAAGGAGTGAGCTAAATATACTTGACTCTAGTAACGTGGTGTAAAAGTGTGCACATTTGTTTGTTGTTTTAATCGTTTTGTCTCTTAAGTTGAAAATGCATGCTTTCGAAAATTAACCAAGTTATTTTGAAAACTTTTCTTGGTTCTTGACCAATAGGTCAATTCTTATCACAATGTGATCATAGCTTTGTTTGTTGATTGTATACTGATCACATAGTGTCAAGATACCTCATTAGTCCATCAAAACTATTTTTTAAAATTCCTCCCCAAAATTCAACTCTTCTTCTCTGTTTTCCCCCTACCGGAAGTTCCGTGAGAGTACCGAAGTTCCGGTATGGGGTCCGGGGCTCGGCGTTTTTCCCGATCGGACGTTCCGGTGGGGTACGGAGGTTCCGACCGGAGGTCGAACAGAGGACTTTTTCCTCTCGATCGGAAGTTCCGGTACCCGAGCACGGAAGCTCCGACCGGGAACTCACCCGCAGAGTCATGCCCACACCGGAAGTTCCGGTATGCTACCGGAAGTTCCGGTGCGGGACGTTGACCTAGGGTTTGAGCCCGCACCGGAAGCTTGTTGACGGTCGTTACGGACCAATTTCGACCGTCAATTAGTCAAATAAATGAGAAGGACTAGGCATGTCTTACACGCATTTTACTTAGAAATAACCTAGTTCCACTTGTACCTCTAGATTTTTAGTGTGCAGGTGGATAATGATGAATTCCGAGCCCCGAGGCGACAAATCAACACTTTTACAAAACTTCCATTTCGCCGCGGGAATCAACTCCAAGATAAAAGGCCAATGACCACGAAATCCAACACAAAGAAGGCCACAAGCAAGCTGGAACAAAGACCAACATCCGGTGGGGGAGCCAACTGCCAAAGCCCAGCCCAGGAGGGGCCAGGACCGGTTCGGCCGAACCCACCGGGGTGGTTCGGCCGAACCGGTCTCGGTGGCCCCCCGGCCCACTTTTCTCCGGCGGTTTGCCCACCGCCTCCGGAGGTCGGTTCCACGCGCATTAAATGCCACCGACCTACGAAACCGCCTCCAGGAGCCGACCTTTCAAGCCTATATAAGGAGGGGTACCCCCCTCCTTAACACACACAACAACACAAGGATCATTCTCTCCTCACATTAGAAGTTTAGAGGCTTTCTAGGTAGTGCTAGGCTTAGTAGTGGGCTGCCTCATTGCTCCCAAGGTCTTGTGGAGAATTGGGTATAGCTCTTGTATCCTCTCTTTGTAAGACTTGATCTTTTATATATGGAATACTTTCGTTTATATCCTTGTCATGAGCTTGACAGAGTAGTCATGATCTTGCTTGATCGTTCATCGTTCGTTCATATGAGTTCATCGTTCGTTCTTCGTTCTTCATTAATAGAAGATGAACACATATCGAATGTTCTTCGTTCGTTCATACTTGATCATCGATTACCCTTGATCTTACTTGGTTGATTGCCGTTCGTCGCTCATTCTTGAGCGACGAACGCCTTTGCATGACTTAGTGCTAGCTTTGATCCTTTCGTCCGGCTTATGCTAGTTAGGCTAGTGTTCTTATGAATAGGCTTCGGGTTCATCGTCCCGCAAGGGTGCTCTAGATTTACCACCATGTCGATCCGTAGGGTTGGGGTGCCTCGAGGGATCTAGAGTTGTGGTTAGTGACGCCGGCATGGTGTCGGGGTTATCTACCCACCTTTGAATGTGCTTCGTGTCCCACGGTTTGTAGAGGTAGGTGACAAGAAGTGACAGCCTTGTCATCCAAAGTAATCCTCCACGTTCGGGCATGGCATAGGAGTCTAAAAGGCCGGAGTCGCGAGGCGGACCTCGCGTAAGACGGATCTCCCGATGATGCCTAGGCATTAGACGCTTGCTTGCGCTTGCATGATCTTGGATGTTAGGTAGAAGCTGCGCACTCATATGAATGTTGTATCATTAGGAGTAGTGGTCTGCTAGTCTAGTTTAGCTTTATCTAGGATTGCCTCTATCCCTTTTATTAGAGAATGCATTGCCTTGGTGTGTGTCACACTATCCTCAATTTATTGCTCCTAACCCCTGCATTGGAATGTGATTATTTCATCACTCTTTTGTAACACCATGAGCATAAGTACTCTTATTAACCATGTCTTCCTTTGGGAAAATATAAATACGATACCCTTGAATACTCTCGGGTGAAATGCTACAACGGGTTATCCGTCCGCTTGCGGATATTCATGACCCTCCTTATAATACATATCTAGTACTTGTACTTGGATGTGGATTATTTGGTTAAATAGTGCAAGTGACTTAAACCCTTGGCTCTCCCGCGGTCACGTGTTTCTTTCCGCGTGACCTTAAGAGATGCCAACAAGCATTTACGGCGCCGTTGCCGGGGAAGACATTGGTTAATAAGAATACAATGAATGTTCATGATTACACTTGATGATGATTTAATCATTACCTTTGCGAGCTAACCTTGATCTGTTTTCTCTTCAATGTGAAAACAGGATAGTGCATGCGTGGATTCAACTTGCCGAAAAACTTCGTTGATAATCCCGAGTCTCTTGCGAGAAAGACTCGACCTCGCGTCGTTGTCTCTCCTCAAGAACCCACGACAAGCGAGCCCGCATCTTCCGCACCATCAACCTCAACGCTCATGGCTGAAAGGACCCTTCATGACTACTCTGCGCCCTCCGTCGCCAATGTGCCCATTGGGCCCAACGTCGACGCTGGTGCCGCAGGACTTGACATCAAGTCCAGCCTCATCACTATGGTGCAAGCCATTCCCTTTTGTGGAAAGGCCTCCGAGGACGCCAACTCTCATCTCCAACAGTTCCTGGAGATATGCAACACATCGGCCACGGCCGGAGTCAACCAAGATGCTATCGGACTTCGCTGTTTCCCCTATCCCTCCTTGGGAAGGCGAAACAGTGGTTTTATGCCAATCGTGCAAGCATTGACACTTGGGACAAATGTTCCACGGCGTTCCTCGCCAAGTTTTTCCCGATGGGTAAAACCAATGCCCTTCGTGGAAGAATTGCAAGTTTCCAGCAAGCGACAAATGAATCCATGCCCGAGGCATGGGAAAGGCTTCAAGAATACATTCCGGCCTGTCCTCACCATGGGATGGAGGAATGGCTCATTCTTCAACACTTCTACAACGGGTTGACACCAACAACCCGTGGACATATGGATGCCGCTGCTGGAGGAGCCTTCTTCTCCAAAACCGTTGCCCAAGCAAAAGAACTCATAGAGAAGATGGTCTCCAATCAAGGGTGGAGCGATGATCGACTCCAAACACGCTCAAGAGGCGTACACCCTGTCAAGGAGGTGGACATGCTTGTCCGCCATGGTTGACCTCCTCATAAAACGCTTGGATGAACACAACGCAAATGGTGGTGTTCATGCATTGGACTCACACATGACGTGTGAGGAATGCGGGAACACCGGCCACATGGGGAAGGATTGCCCCCATACCCATGAAGAAGCATTCTACATGAACAACAACAACGGGTATCGTCCAAACGGAGGACAAGGGTACAACCAAAACCGACCATCATATCAAGGAGGTAACAATTTTTCTGGCTTTAACAATAATCAGCCTTCCTTGAAAGATTTGGTTTATGGCCAAGCTAAAATCAACGAATCTATCAACAAAAAGCTTGCTGCCAACGACAAAGTCTTAGAAAACATAATCGCACAAATAGAAGGTTTCTCCTCTCGCTTTCAAAAATCAGCTGAGCTTTAATAAAATGATTGAAACCCAAGTTGCTCAGCTAGCTGCTCTTATTCCTGGTTCTAATTCGGGAAGATCCCGGGGCAACCCGAGTCTTCTTTGGAAAATGTTAATGCGGTTACCACGAGGGGAGGAAAATCCACTCGGGATCCGCCATATCCTAACCATGCAGCAAAGAAGAACAGAACGAACCGGAGGAGGAAAGCCCTTCTACTACCAAAGAAAAAGAAGAAGAACCGAAGCCAAGTGACGGGAAGAATGGAATTGAATTTCAAGACACAAGCTTTTTGCCATTCCCTCACGAAACAGGAAGCCAAAGGAGGATGAACAATTTGCTCGATTCGTCGAGACCATCCGAAGGATTCATGTCAACGTGCCATTGTTGGACATGGTGCAGGTGCCCACATATGCACGTTACCTTAAAGACATCCTCAACAACAAGAGACCATTACCCAACGAGGAAATGGTCAAGCTCACAGAGGAGTGTAGCGCAGCTATACTCAATCGGCTTCCGAGAAAAGAAGAAGGACCCTGGCTGCCCCACAATATCATGTTCCATTGGGGCACACCACTTCGACCAAGCCTTATGTGATCTTGGGGCAAGCGTCGGCGTGATGCCCAAAGAAGTCTTTGATCGTTTGAGCTACACAACCTTGACTCCTACACCAATGAGGTTGCAATTGGCGGACTCTTCGGTCCGCTACCCCGCGGGAATAGCCGAAGACGTGCCGGTAAAAATTCGAGGCAACTTCATACCGGTGGACTTTGTGGTGCTTGAGATGGATATTGACAAGAACACGCCCCTCATTTTGGGACGTCCCTTCCTCGAGTACCGCAAACGCCCAAATTGATGTTGGGAATGGAGAAATCCGATTCCACATCAATGGGAAGGAGGAAAAGCTTGAGTTTCAACCAAGAAAAGAACAATGCTCAATGATCAAGATCAAGTATGGGCCAAATCCCTCAAACATCCGTGAAGTTGAAGTGACGCCAAGAAAGACGGATAGTCTCATCGCCTTTTGGAAGCAACTTGACAAAATTGAGAATCCGTCATGGTACCTACCCAAGAAGCCTGCAACAGCAAGGCCGGGATTATGGGCCAAGAAGCCGAGTCCTTCAAGACACAAAGCCACCTACATCAACAAAGACCAACCAAGTGTGGCAAGTGAAGAAGGTGCAGCCATCTTCATCCTCCTCTCCGGGGAAAGGGCCTGCACCACAAGGATGAAAAGAAATGGAGAAGTCCTCGCTCGCTGGACTTAAAATGGCGAAGCCCCGGCCGACAGGATAAATCGGCATTATCTTTCGATTTCTTTTTGATTTTGTTTTCCACCACATGCATTTAAAAAAAAATAAAAAAATAATAATAATAAAAACCTCCCTGCATACTCTATTTTATCACAAGAAAATTTTCATTTCATTTATTTGGATTTTCCGCCAAGCATATTCGATTTTTTTCACTCGCCATGCATATAAAATTTGAAAACCAAAATCCTTTTACGTCCAAATTTTCCTACTTTCGTTTGAAACTTTTGGACAACCCTTGTATCCTTATACAAAACCCAAAAACAATTTTGCATGTTGGAATTTTCTCCAACACTTTTTCTCGAGATTTGATTTTTCGAATAAAGTTGAATTTGAGGCAACTTTCTTTGGATTTCTTCTTGAGCAAATATTTCGAGGAATATCCGGACGTAGCAACCATGGTCAATGATCATTTGGCCGTTGGGGGCTATGGGCCAAAAGGGGGAGCAAGAGGGACCCACAGCAGGCCGGCCGAACCCACCTCCTTGGTTCGGCCGAACTGCTATGACCGTTGCTCGGTCTGTCTTTTTTCCCAACGGTCATATGCCCCTTCTAACGTTCAAAAACGGCTACTTCGTGAGCTATAAGTAGAGGCGGCCGGGCCGGAACTCTCTCCCCCTCTCACACTATCATTTCCACTCCTCACTCACTTCATTCTCATTGCTCTCAAGTTTTCCATTGCCCTCACTTGCTCATTGCCTAAAAGTTCTGCAGAAATCTTTTGTTCTTGGTGTGCTTTCTAGTTTTTGGTTTGATTTGTTTTTGTTTGGTTTTCTCGAGTTGCGATTTCTTGCTCACATGAACAACCGACGGTGTCGCCAATTTGATTTTCCCTCACATAACCCGTTCGGAGTTGTTGTTCTTGTGTTCTTGCTCTCTTTGTGTGCAGCCATGACCGGTGCCAAGAAGCTGTTCGGGTCGATCAAGAGGTCCTTGAGCTCACGCTCAAGTTCAAGCTCTTCACGTCGAAGCACCCGCGCACGCCCGTAGTCGAGTCACCGCCAAGTTCACCACCACAAGTCGAGGAAGAAGGGCAAGAGGGCAACATCGAGCATCGTCTCCTCACCGACACCGACCTCGACTTAGTGGGCGAGTACGAGACGCACACCTACACGCTTCTCCAACACCGCCTCTTTGCTCCTACGCGAGCATTTGACACGGAGCTGCTGCACAAAATAGGTATGGATGCTGAATTTGCTCAAGTATTTAAAGCCTTAGGGTGGACAGATTTTGCTAGTGTAGATGAGCCGGGTTCCCGCTTGCTTACACTTCAGTTTTTATGCACCCTACGAACGGTAGATGAAGGAATTTCTTTTCGGTTTTTCCGTGAATCCTACCGTTTGACTTGGAAAGAACTTAGCACTCTTCTTGGCTTTAATACTCGCTGCAATACCGACTTGGATGGTGCCCTTCCTCGGTTTTCAAAGCATGCTTTTTGGGAGAGGATTACGGGTCTTCCTAGTTGCGTGCGACCTAGAGCTAATCACATCCATCATCCTACCTTGCGTTTTATGCACATGTGGATTGCTATCACTCTTTTTCCAAGGAGTGATATTCGAATTGTGCGCGAGGATGAGCTAAAAATTCTTTTTGCTGCGGTTGATAAAATTAAGATTGCTCCCGTGAAAGCCATGATTCGCCAATGGATAGAAAATCTTGGGACGATAGGACCAATTGAATGTACCTCTTTAGTGACACGAATTGCCATGCGGGTGGGAGCTTTACATGATGCTAATGTTGAATATCTTGCTACACCTCGCTCTCTTATAAATAAAGATTATCTTATTCATGGTCACTCTCTTAAGAATGGTCCGAACGATTCCCTCATATATTATTTTGTGGGATATACAAACGAGTTTCGGTTACCTAACCCGGACCTTCGTTTGTATACTCTCAAAAATCTAACCATTGAGCTCCAAGAAGCGGAGCGGTCTCGCAGGAGTGTATCTTCTCGCAGGGGGCGCACAGATCGGAACAGCCATCTACCTCCGAGATGCCCACACCGCAGCCCACGGCTCATGGCGGGCCGGGGTACAGCCACCCCGGGCTTTCTCCCGGTGGGTACCCAGCCCCGCCACCTCACATGGCCGGGGGATCGGCGTGGCAAACTCCGGGATATGGCCCGGGGCTGTTTTCTCCACAACAACAATGGGAGGAACACTCCACCGACTCCGGATCAGCCCAAGGCTACAACTTTGAGCAGGAGATGAACAACCTCTCCTCACAAATGGGAAGACTCCAAACCACGGCGGAAGACACCGAGTATGCGCTCAACCAACACATCTTGCAAACTCGTCAATGGCAAGAGCGCACCGACACCCAGCTCACCGCCCTCACCAACATGACGGAGCAACAACGAGCCGATCTTTTGGCTTACTTCCGTCACATGGGGTTCATTCCACCAAACCCATGAGCAAGAACAAGCTTGGGGGGCAGCACCCCCGCTAAGGTATCATGTATCGCAACTTGTATCCTTTATTGTCTCCTGTTTTTGCTTGTTCTTGCCTCTCATATGAAAAACAAAATAAAAATGATAAAACTAAAAAGAACAAAAAGAAGTAGCTTAGTTTCCTTTTATGCGCTGCAAGTATGTTGCTAGTCTTTCTATGTTGAGATGATGAATAGTTGCTCTGTTTTATTTCTCTCATGTGCCTAGTTTATAATTTAGAACTCTCCTAGTTTTGAGTTTGTTGGCTAGCAAAACTTGCTTAGAACCTGAAACTTGTGGGCTGCACATGCTTGAGCTGCACCTAAGTTGTTGTGAGATGATGATATGGTAAAAAGAGCTGTTATGATCTTGTCCTAAGTTGAACTTGAAATCTCCGGAATTTTGTTCCCAAAAATTGCAAAATCTATAAGTTCCCAAGTGATGATAAATTCCTACCAAAGCCATATGCAAATTTCCTTTGAAAACCTTACTCATTTGCTACTTGTTACTTCATTGAGCTTTATCAAAATTGTGTGACCCTAGTGAGATGCTTTTCATACTCTCATGATCAAGATCACGTACACATTCCACCTCATATGCTACACTTCTACACCGGAAGTTAGCAACATGTCATGCCATCCACCAAAATAAAGACACTCCTCACATTTTATCACCTCTCTTAAAATATCAAAAGAAGGCATGGCTATGCAAAAGAAAAAGAAAATAAGGCTCACAAAAGATGAGCATGAGAAAAAGAAAAAAAAAGCTGCTCTCATTTCGAGCATGGAAAAAGAAAGAAGAAAAGATAGCCATGCCCAAAATCCAAAATAAAAAGAGGTGAAACAAAAAGAGGAGTAGTCACATACACCACCACCATCATTTTCACACTTGCACATCTTGATCTATGATTGTATGACTTGCTATCTCCATGGATCCACTCTTTTGCTTTTGCAAAATATGAATGCAAGTATGCCTCATTTCATATCCTACCTTGAGCTCCACAAAAGCCTATTAGATGTAGGATGAGGCAATACACATGCCTTGGTGAGGAATACAAACACCACTAGAGCGATTCGAGAGTATCACTTGTGGAACGTGGTTTTACTTGAAAAAAATCCTTTTGAAAACTTCCGGAGAATAAAAAGCAAGACAAGGGAAGAGAAAATAAATGCTCTACACACCGTTCTCTCTCTCAACCGCCCAAGGTAAAGTGAAAAGCACAAAGCCCCATGAGGACTAAGGGGAAGGGTGAGTTACCATTGCCAACTTATTCAACTCAAGGATGAGTATCTTTGTTATACACTTGGTACCTTTAAGAAGTAGGCATTGTAGCAACTCCTGATCAACAACCTAAAGTTCCACTACTTGCTCGGGACGAGCAAGGGGTAAGCTTGGGGGACTTGTTGACGGTCGTTACGGACCAATTTCGACCGTCAATTAGTCAAATAAATGAGAAGGACTAGGCATGTCTTACACGCATTTTACTTAGAAATAACCTAGTTCCACTTGTACCTCTAGATTTTTAGTGTGCAGGTGGATAATGATGAATTCCGGGCCCCGAGGCGACAAATCAACACTTTTACAAAACTTCCATTTCGCCGCGGGAATCAACTCCAAGATAAAAGGCCAATGACCACGAAATCCAACACAAAGAAGGCCACAAGCAACTCGGAACAAAGACCAACATCCAGTGGGGGAGCCAACTGCCAAAGCCCAGCCCAGGAGGGGCCAGGACCGGTTCGGCCGAACCCACCAGGGTGGTTCGGCCGAACCGGTCCGGTGGCCCCCCGGCCCACTTTTCTCCGGCGGTTTGCCCACCGCCTCCGGAGGTCGGTTCCACGCGCATTAAATGCCACCGACCTACGAAACCGCCTCCAGGAGCCGACCTTTCAAGCCTATATAAGGAGGGGTACCCCCCCCTCCTTAACACACACACAACAACACAAGGATCATTCTCTCCTCACATTAGAAGTTTAGAGGCTTTCTAGGTAGTGCTAGGCTTAGTAGTGGGCTGCCTCATTGCTCCCAAGGTCTTGTGGAGAATTGGGTATAGCTCTTGTATCCTCTCTTTGTAAGACTTGATCTTTTATATATGGAATACTTTCGTTTATATCCTTGTCATGAGCTTGACAGAGTAGTCATGATCTTGCTTGATCGTTCATCGTTCGTTCATATGAGTTCATCGTTCGTTCTTCGTTCTTCATTAATAGAAGATGAACACATATCGAATGTTCTTCGTTCGTTCATACTTGATCATCGATTACCCTTGATCTTACTTGGTTGATTGCCGTTCGTCGCTCATTCTTGAGCGACGAACGCCTTTGCATGACTTAGTGCTAGCTTTGATCCTTTCGTCCGGCTTATGCTAGTTAGGCTAGTGTTCTTATGAATAGGCTTCGGGTTCATCGTCCCGCAAGGGTGCTCTAGATTTACCACCATGTCGATCCGTAGGGTTGGGGTGCCTCGAGGGATCTAGAGTTGTGGTTAGTGACGCCGGCATGGTGCTGGGGTTATCTACCCACCTTTGAATGTGCTTCGTGTCCCACGGTTTGTAGAGGTAGGTGACAAGAAGTGACAGCCTTGTCATCCAAAGTAATCCTCCACGTTCGGGCATGGCATAGGAGTCTAAAAGGCCGGAGTCGCGAGGCGGACCTCGCGTAAGACGGATCTCCCGATGATGCCTAGGCATTAGACGCTTGCTTGCGCTTGCATGATCTTGGATGTTAGGTAGAAGCTGCGCACTCATATGAATGTTGTATCATTAGGAGTAGTGGTCTGCTAGTCTAGTTTAGCTTTATCTAGGATTGCCTCTATCCCTTTTATTAGAGAATGCATTGCCTTGGTGTGTGTCACACTATCCTCAATTTATTGCTCCTAACCCCTGCATTGGAATGTGATTATTTCATCACTCTTTTGTAACACCATGAGCATAAGTACTCTTATCAACCATGTCTTCCTTTGGGAAAATATAAATACGATACCCTTGAATACTCTCGGGTGAAATGCTACAACGGGTTATCCGTCCGCTTGCGGATATTCATGACCCTCCTTATAATACATATCTAGTACTTGTACTGGATGTGGATTATTTGGTTAAATAGTGCAAGTGACTTAAACCCTTGGCTCTTCCGCGGTCACGTGTTTCTTTCCGCGTGACCTTAAGAGATGCCAACAAAGCTCCGGTAGGCTACCGGAAGTTCCGGTGCGGGACGTTGACCTAGGGTTTGAGCCCGCACCGGAAGCTCCGGTAGGCTACCGAAAGTTCCGGTGCGGGACGTTGACCTAGGGTTTGAGCCCGTACCGGAAGCTCCGGTAGGCTACCGGAAGTTCCGGTGCGGGGCGGCAGTATAAATAGGGGAGGCCGTCCCCTTGAAAGGGACGGCTCCCATTTGAAAACGCCCCACTTTTTTTTCTCTTCCACATCGAATCTTCATCAACCGGAGGTGCTACTCAACTTCCGGCGGCGGTCTTCGGCAAGTTCTCCTCAAGATCTTCCCTCCGGTCTTCTCCAAGTCCCTAGCTAGAGGAGAAGGTATTCCTTCATAGCCTTCACTTCTAGATCTATGGTTTAATCCTTGAATCCCTAGGAATATTTGATGCTTAGATGATTCTCTAGCAGTTCTAGAACACTAGCATGCTTGTAGAAAGTGAATCCATTGGCTAGATGTGATTTTTTCGCACTCGCTAGGGTTAGGGTTGACCCCTACCGGAAGTTCCGGTATGGGTCACCTTCTCGACGATTGAGGAACCCGTCGGAGGTTCCGGTACCCCGGTACCGAAAGTTCCAGTACCTCGTACCGGAAGTTCCGAACCCGGTACCGGAAGTTCCGACAGGGACCTCCTGTTAGCGTCTACTTAGTGCTTTGTCTCTTAGTCATCGACATTGTGTATGTTGTCCCTTACACATGTTTTCTCCTTTGTTAGATGACTCGTGGCAGGAAGGCAACCGTGTCCAAGCGTCCACCACATGACCATGCTGACTCGGACTCGGACTCGGACTTCGATGTGCCGAATCCGCGCCTTGCCAAGAGGCAAGCCACGGGACCCGGTCCACGGTCTTTCTCTCGTGGTCTTGGCCCCGGCAAGGGCAGGGGACTAGGCAAGGGAAAAGGTAAGAGCGCAGCAAGGAGACCTCCTCCCGCTCCTGTTTCTAGTGAGGATGAAGAAAGTGAGGAGGAGGCGGGAAATGTGGGCGGGGATGAATGGTTTCTCCCTATAGCCCGCAACTTGCGGGAGCACGTGAAGTATGAGCTGCGGACAACGGCTGTGCGTGGCGGTGCCGGTTACAATGTGCCCTTCTACGGAGATGAAGTGCAAAAATACCGGAGTAAGTGTCCATGGATCAAGGCAAAGGAAAGGGGTGTGGAGGACATTAGGTTTTGGGACCACACCCAAGCCGAGTGGTACAAGGAGGTGCTCAAGCTGAAGAACAAGACTCGTGAGATGAAGTGGATCAAGTGGGATTGGATGGCTCGTCGGAATGATCCGGTCTTCACTCAAATCAAGGCTGAGTGTGCTATGAGAGACATGGTGGAGCTCATGGGGATTGAGCATGGGTGGAACACGGAACCGGTGGTTCGGTTCTATGCCACCCTTTCGCTTGAGTTCAATGATGACTCACGGGAGGACTCCATCATGCATTGGACACTTGATGGAAACCGTTTTCAGGTTACCTATGCTGAGTTTGCACAGATTCTTGGATTTGGTCATGCAGATGCTATGAAGAACAATGTGAATGTGTTTGACCCTCCGGATGATGCAGCTTTGGAGTTTATGTATGACAGCCGCTATGATCAGCCCAAGAGGATGATCATTGGGACACACTTAGGACTGCACCCCTACTACCGTGTTCCGAACAACATGTTCGGATGGACTTTGGATCCTAAGATAGGGGATGCATCTTCTTTGCTCGACGGCCTCCAAGACTTTGCTATGTGCCATGCGTCCCGGAGCTGAGCCGTTACGTGCTTTTAAGCACATCCGGACTTCGATCATCAACCACTCGTACACTCACAAGGCAAGTCTACCGTTTGCCCCCTTCATTATGAAGATGATTGAGACTCATCCACTGGGATGCACTTCATTCATGATAGGGGCCACCCCGGACTTCGTCCCAAGAGGTTTCCTCTTCTACCCACTCCTCGGGGATCCCCAGTGAGACGAGGCAGCTCCTCCTCCACCACCAGCTCAGCCGGCTAGAGATGCTCCGGCTACTTCTTCTCGCCGGACCCGCAGCAAGTCCGGATTCATCAGCTCGGTCCTCAAGTCTATCTTCCGTATGTGCAAGGCAAACAGTGATGATATCTATGAGATGAGGATGGAGCAGCGGCGCATCAATGAAGGTCATCACCGCTACCTCACTCACCTTGCCCAGCAGCAGCAGCGAGCCACCACCTCCTCCTCTCGGACTTTGCTCCGATTGTACCTCGTCGGTGGGAGGATCCTTGGGCTCCATATCGGCAGGCCGCCGGAGTGGCGGCACGAGCAGCGCGAGCAGCAGCTCGGGATGTGGAGGGCGGTGGCACCGAGAGTGGAGAAGATGACAGTGCGAGAGGACGTCCCGTCCGCCACCGCCACCACTCCCCGCTCTAGCGCTCGGATCCCGCTTCATGAGAAAGGCAAGGGCGTGGCACGCCCCGAGGATGAGGAGGAGAGCGATGAGGAGGACGGCGAGGACGACGATGATGATGACGAGTGATCCTTCCTTGGGCGTTCCAGTTCTTTTCTCTTTTTGGTGATGTGTTGCCAAAGGGGGAGAAGAAATTTCTATTTATCTTTATCTTTGTTTTTATGATGTAGTGAACTATGTGAGATGGACAAGTGCTTTGGTTGAACTATGGATGCTTGTAATAAGTTTAGACTTGGTTTAATTATCTATCTATGTGGTTTGCTTTATGACATGATATGGTGTATCGTTGTTTTCTCTTTTAGATGCATTTGTGTGATTTTGAAATGTCATATTGCATTGTTCTTTGTTTCTTTTTATGGATGCATAGATAAAGGGGGAGCTCCTTATGATTTGTAACTCTAATGTGCATTTGGTATTGTAAAGACCAATCTTTGAAATTCAATTTCATGCACATATTAAGGGGGAGCTCGTTTTTTATCTTTGCAAGTTGTGCTTTTTGATCTATCTTTTTAGAAATTTGATTGTATTGACATCAATCATCAAAAAGGGGAGATTGAAAGTGCATCTAGGCCCCTCATTTTATTTTGGATGATTGATATCAATACAATTAAATTTGGACTAATGCTTTCATGAGAATGTGTGTAGTGAATATCCAAAGAACATGAAAGTGTAGCAAGCACAATCAAAAAGGAGAAAAGAAATGTGAAATGCAATAAAAGAAGAATTCGGAAAGGCCCCTTCTCAAAGCTTGTGTCTCTCTTTTATTCTTTGCTTTGAGTCATAGGGATGCCGTACTATAACTCAAGAGAATCCTCCCAAATCCATACAAATCACAACTTTGGCAAAGAATGGATATACTCACAAACTCAAGAAAATCCTCCCAAATCCATTCTTTCCGGACCCATCGGAAGCTCCGGTCCCCGGTACCGGAAGTTCCGGTAGGCTAACAGAGAGTTTGAGCTCTCCGGAAAAGCCATATCGGAAGTTCCGGTCCCGCAGAGCTTTGAGCTCTCCGGAATGCCATACCGGAAGTTCCGATATAACACCGGAAGCTCCGGTGCGGTCTCGTTTTCAAACCCTAAACCTAAATACCGAAAGTTCCGGTACTCCACCGGAAGTTCCGGTGCGGGCCAAAAATCCGGATCTAACCCTAATTCGAACCATACCGGAAGTTCCGGTGCGGGGTTTCGGACAGGCCAACGGCTCTTTTTGGAGCTGTGGTATATAAGCCACACTCCACCCCACACTCACCCTCTCATGCACATTCCGAACCGTAACACACTTGAGCTTCACTCCACTCACTTCATATCCTCTCCAAAAGTAAAAATTCCATCCTTGAGCTAGGATTTGAGTGAGAGACTTTAAGCAAGTATTTGAGAGACTTGATTCCATTCTTGAGCATCTTCACTTCCATAAAAATCTGATAGGAGGATAAGTAAATTTCCAATGTAAACAAGTAAACTTTTAATTAAAGCGTTTCCCTCAAAAAGGAGAAAAGAAATGTGAAATGCAATAAAAGAAGAATTCGGAAAAGCCCCTTCTCAAAGCTTGTGTCTCTCTTTTTATTCTTTGCTTTGAGTCATAGGGATGCCGTACTATAACTCAAGAGAATCCTCCCAAATCCATGCAAATCACAACTTTGGCAAAGAATGGATATACTCACAAACTCAAGAAAATCCTCCCAAATCCATTCTTTCCGGACCCATCGGAAGCTCCGGTCCCCGATACCGGAAGTTCCGGTAGGCTAACAGAGAGTTTGAGCTCTCGGAAAAGCCATACCGGAAGTTTCGGTCCCAGAGAGAGCTCTCCGGAATGCCATACCGGAAGTTCCGATATGACACCGAAAGCTCCGGTGCGGTCTCGTTTTCAAACCCTAAACCTAAGTACCGAAAGTTCCGGTACTCCACCGGAAGTTTCGGTGCGGACCAAAAATCTAGATCTAACCTAATTCGAACCATACCGGAAGTTCCGGTGCGGGGTTTCAGACAGAGCCAACGGCTCTTTTTGGAGCCGTGGTATATAAGCCACACTCCACCCCACACTCACCCTCTCATGCACATTCCGAACCAAAACACACTTGAGCTTCACTCCACTCACTTCATATCCTCTCCAAAAGTAAAAATTCCATCCTTGAGCTAGGATTTGAGTGAGAGACTTTAAGCAAATATTTGAGAGACTTGATTCCATTCTTGAGCATCTTCACTTCCGAAAAAATCTGATAGGAGGATAAGTAAATTTCCAATGTAAACAAGTAAACTTTTAATTATCCCTCCTCGTGCAAATAAATAAATAAATCGTAGTCCAAGAAAATAGAAACTGCACAAAAAGATTTTTCAACTAACACGTGGGTCGCACCTGGCGCCACCTGAGTCGTAACAAGTCCGATCAGTCCAGAAGCCGTACACACATCCTAGCAATTTTCTCCCTATTATCCTTCTATAATAATAAAACACCGGCTTCATTTTCCATGGCCGCCGCCGCCTCGCTCCTGTCCTCCCCTGCCTGCAACTTCTTTCGCCGCCTCCCCTCCCCGCCGCATATCTCCCGCTCCGCGCGCTTCCAGGTAACGGAAACCTTTCCGTTGATGGATTCTTGAGTTATTGCTGTGGTTTCACTCGCCATTTACCGTTCGATTTAGTTCTGTTTAGCAGAGATTTGAAAGGCTTCGTCGTTTCACAGCCGCAGCAATGTCAACGGCATCGGGGCCGAAGGAGGCGCCAGCCAGCAACCCGGGTCTGCATACCGAGATCGACCCCGCCACCAAGGGCTACTTCATGCAGCAAACGGTGCTCTTTATTACTCGTCTATTTCGCCATGTTTGTTGATCAAGCATGTCCCTGTGCTATTTAGTCAAGTTTTCCCCTCTTAGGATTTGATTCGTCGGTTCGGTTTAACTTAAGCAGTTCGTCACTCACTTGATAAACGTGATGATCTGCCTTCGGTAGTTGTTGTAGTAGGGTACAAAAATTGGGAGAATGGTCACTTGTTATGGTTATTCATGCTGCATTGTAGGCCTTGTAGTCCCTAGATATCTTATATGCCTGTCCCTCAATATTATCTGCTCATGTTGCATGAAATGCATGAAAAATACTGTGTTAGATGTTACTTAATAAACACTGGTCTGGATCTATGAATCGATGTCAGATCCAATTCCAAGCATGACCAGTACCTTAAAATTGAATCTTAGAATTTGATCTTTTACTAAAGTGTTCTGCTTTACAACCATGACACATATTTTCTATTATCATTCTGGCCTATGTAATCATTGAGAAAATTTCTTGGTTTTTGTTCTCAGATGTTCCGCGTGAAGGATCCAAAAGTGAGCCTTGACTTCTACTCACGTGTGATGGGCATGACGTGAGTTCTCTCTCTTTATCTATCTGGAAAAAAAATGCAACCCATGCAGCAGTGGAAAACTTATCAGTTTATCTATGTTCTTGGTGGTATCTATGCCCTTTGGATGTGCTGATATATGGCAAGAATAGGGTTACATAGGATTTTTGATGGGGGAAATTGGAAATATTGTCATTTTGATTGCCTGTCTTGATTAAAAGAGAAATATGGTCTACTGGCAGTTCTTGCAAGTTTCCGATCGCAATTTAAAGCCATTTACACACCACTTAGATAATTTGTAGATATTATGGATTCTGAAATATGTGAATCACATGTGCATTTCTAAGCTCTTTAATTTTGGTTTTAAGTTATCCTAAATTAGCTAGTAAATGCAATTTGAGGCAACAAGTAGGTATCACTGACAGATGCAGTCGTCCATAATCAACACAAAAGAACTTGTTTGCTTTGTTGATTCTTACCACTTTCATTAACTCAATGTGACAGTGACAGGCGCATGGAAGACATATCGTTGGACAAACAGAATACCTTTGTGTTTAGGTGTATTTTCAAATTTTGTAGATGTCACATACGGTATAGTGGACAAACAGTAAAACTTGGTCTGTATGCAAATTGTAGTGTAATCTTATATTGGAACCGGGAAACCAAATTTTTGATAAAGATGCATACTGTCACTGCTTGATAGTGGACAAACAGTAAAACTTGGTCTGTATGCAAATTGTAGTGTAATCTTATATTGGGACCGGGAAACCAAATTTTTGATAAAGATGCATACTGTCACTGAAGTTTGAACAAGGTGAACAGATAGCATGCTTCCATGGTTCAAACACACAAAGTACAAATTCAGTTAAACAACCTTTTTTTCTGTCGTGAATGTAGTCTAGAATACTCTAGTCTGGGTGTGTTGTATTGGGCTCTTGTCCCATTCTTCTTAATATATTGAGGCGCAGCTCTCCTGCGTTTTCGAGAAAAAAACTTTTCACCTGCCCCTTATTTTCAGGATACTGCATGCATTATTCTCTTTTTTTTCTTTCTGGATAATTTCAGTAAATTGAATATAAGGGAAGAAAAAACAGTCTCCAGATGCACTTCACCTTCATGATACTACATGCATTGTTGTCCTGGTTTCTCTTTCTAGCTGATTTTAGTCAAGTGTTCATCTGTTGGACATCGTGTTCTTGTGAAACAATACAAGAAAAAAAATCAGTGCATAGGCTGATGTTAGGAACATAGGTTTCATATTGTAAATAGTGCAGGCTTCATTCCCTATTCCATCTGAATCAACTACCAAGAATAGTATATTCCAGTTCAATCCTGGACTTGTCGAGGAATTATCTGACGAGTAGAGTATAAGGTATGCCACCCATGATGAATATGGATGAATATGAGGGTAGACACGAGGTCGAGAGTCGATGGTAACATAGGGGTACCGATTTAGATAGGTTCATGCCTGCTCTTCGGATAATAGCCCTACGTCCTGTGTTCTGTAGTATTGTATTATGATATCTCGTCTAGATCATGTCTAGACGATGTGTTGTGTCCTATTTCTAGATATCCTCTAGGGGGTGCCCCTCCCTCCTTATATATCCAGGGTACAGGGTTACATGGCATGAGTCCTAGTCGGTTTACAATACATATCCAAGTAGGAGTCTATCTCTATCTTTCCTTGTCCATCAAGTACCCTAGGTATTACTATTCGACAGGACTGATGTACTACATTCAGTCTTAGTTGTGGCTACTGCCTTGCATGCATTTTTATCATTATTGGTCTCTTTGTCATATTTGGTAATCGTAACAATAGCTCAATACACTAGAATGATGCAAATGAGAAATACAACTAAGAACGACAAACAAACATTCAATGTTGGCTACTAAACCAGAGTAGACGATCATCTTTGAACAACATATAGAAACTCAAGGGTGGCAGAGATGCTCGTGCTCCAAACTTAGAAATTTAATGAGCATTAGAGAAGTGGATGCACAATAAAATGTATTTAGAGGATAAAAAGACGAGGTTATGTTGAGTAATGTAGATTTGAGTTGGGCCATTGGACATCTAAGTAGTTCTGTTTTTTTCTTGCCACTTGGGCTTTCATAGAACTAGGGATCTGTTTGTTCTGCTGTAGCCTTTTTTAATTTTTTTAATGGTAGACACAGCAGGAGAGACTCCTGGTGCCCCCTATTCTAGAATGTTGATCATGTTCTCTTTTGATCTTGTTATTTTTTTTCTAACTTTTGGCTTTATTTTGATCTATGGGAAATGTGTAATGACTGTAACATCCCTACAAGAAGCAATAATCTGTTACCATCTCTTAGAATCTGCAGAAGTCCAACCTTCAGTGGATTCTGGGAATCATGTCTGGGTACAAGCATTGAGTTTTGAGGGCAGAATTGCGCATAAAAAATTTGTAACAAATAAGTGATAAATTAAAATGGGTTCTACACCTTATCCTGTCTCTCTACAATTCGAATCAAATTTGATGTTGTCGATTTCTAAGTTTGTTAGCTTCTTTGATCATGCACATTTATGCTTTGATTAGATATGAACAACAATGTAACATTTGTTGTGGTTCGATGATTTGTTACAAGTACATTGAATTGGTTGATTGTCCATCATTGATCTGTTCCACCGGTCGTCTTTGAATCGGTATTGCATGGACATTCACATTTCTTATGTTCTATTAGGATTTATGGCTCACTTACCAGAATGGGATAGTTTGTAGAGGGAGAGGGAGGGAGCAAGCTAGGGTTCTATCTCTAGTTTGGTTAGGGGTCAAGAAAATCTCTCTATATAATGAGAGATGTAATTGATCTATTCAAGTATTAGAGGGGTTTTGTCCCCTATTCTCTCTCACTCTTGCCCTCAGGCCGCCCCTGCGCCATCTCACCGCTGCCCCGCCATCGCCGCTGCTGCGCCGCGACCACCATTTGTAGACTTTCAGTAACTCAATATAAATTAGTAATTACACCTCACTCTCTCAACAACTGAACAGTGTTCCATCGTCCATCGATTGATGTAGTGCCATTGCTCCAAATTACTGTTGAAGGATTTTTTTTTTTTGGGGGGGGGTGGATCTGGATCCCTTTCCATTCCTTTGCTACTATACTATTTAAACAATTATTAGCTTTGTCATCTAATGTACTTCTCAATCACACATTGTTATAATGTTTGCTACCCCTTTCTTATGCCAGATTGCTAAAAAGGTTGGATTTTGCTGAGATGAAGTTCAGTTTATATTTTCTTGGTTACGAGGTAATCCTTTCTCTGGACCAGTGGAACTGTGTGTAACCCGAAAATAATATATGAGAATCAGATAATGTTCTTATGTTACGTCTCTTCTACTTTGCTGCTAACAGGATGTGTCTTCAGCCCCTACTGATCATATTGAACGGACTAATTGGACTTTCAGACAGAAGGCTACCCTTGAACTCACCCAGTACACCCTATTATCTGAACTTATCATTTACTCCCAATAGCCTGAGCGCTTGATACCAAAGTAATAAACTCTGACAATTCTGTAGCAACTGGGGCACCGAAAGTGATCCTGATTTCAAAGGTTACCATAATGGGAACTCAGACCCTCGTGGTTTTGGTATGTGCTATGAAAATTCATAAAATTATTATTTCTGTATCTTGAAATCACATACCTAGATTTATTCAAATCATAAGAGCTATTGCATCTCTTGCTGGTCTAACCCTTGTTTCTTTTGTTCATCCAGGTCACATTGGAGTAGCCGTGGATGATGTCTACAAGGCATGTGAACGCTTTGAACGTCTTGGAGTTGAGTTTGTGAAGAAACCTAATGATGGTACGTTAATTTGCATTGTGCTTTTACTTGTTACAAGTACAATGTTATTGATTTTACAGCCTTGATGCTGAAAGTGCTACGGAGAAACAAGATAGGAGTGATTAGGTTGTTATGGTTAAACTGAACATAGGAGTGATATTTGTTGATTGTTTTTTGTTTGCAGGATCAATCAAAGGCATTGCGTTCATCAAAGATCCTGACGGCTATTGGATCGAAATATTTGACCAAAACATCGGGACATTGACTGCTTTGGCATCGTGAAATGCTATTAATATATGAGGCCTTCTGAATTGTGATATTCAGAACGATGTGATACTATACTAGTTATGGAACTGAAGTTCATTATTGAGTTCGAGTATCTGAGGAGCTTAGCAGCATTCTTTATCCTTGAGTGATAAGATTATTACTTTTCATGAATTCTGTTGAAGACTGATGATGTGCTACGTGGAATAATTTTGCATAAAGTTCTGTATCTGCTTATATTCATGAAAATTTTGGAAGATGTAGAAAAACGCAGACAGGAGCTGTCCTGGGAGACGTCCCGGGCTTTTCTTTTCTTTGCATGTGATAGCTTATCACTATACCGCCAACAGTCCAGTATTCACCGTTCTTACTAGGTATAGGTAATTGACTTCTCTGAATTTTCATTTGTGATGAGAACTAAATATAAAAAATAATTTTGTGATGTAGTATTTGGTTAATGGAAAACCGAATCGTATTTATAGTAGAACTTGTGCATTTGACAGCGGATCATTTCAACATTTTATTGGGAAATTTGATCGATCAGTCAGGATTTTTATTTTATAATTTTCCTCAGAAATAAGTAGCACATCTTTTTGGCACAAAAATACATAGAACATTCGATCGTTTTCTTAGCTCTGAAGCCGAATCGTATTTATGGTAGAACTTGCGCATTTTATACCGGACCATTTCAACATTTTATTGGCCAATTTAACCGACCAGTAATTATCCTTTTTGCTCACAAATATGTAGCGGATCGAGTAACATTAGTTTTTTGTCGCAAAAATACATAGAAAATTCTATCGTTTTCTTAGGCCTATATCCAAGTTCGCTAATAACAGATCAGGCATCCATGGGGACGGTAACATCATTCACCGCTACAAATCTACTTTGTGGTGGCTGTTGGTGCTACCAACCACTGCTACAGGCAGCCGCTATTTTTTCGTTATGTAAAAAAAGAAATTGAAATACCAGTATTCAACCTGCATACAAAAATTACAGAATACTCACAAGAACAACATTTCAGATGTATCATCACACCAGTCACAAATATATACATAGTTGCAATCCACATTGTCTCATACAAATTCTAAGTCACAGAGTCATAAATATATGTACAATTACAATAAACCACATGGTCTCATACAAACTCTAAGTGATAGTTATCACCTTGCTCATCTCTCTCGAGCTCGTATCGTCGCTTCGAACGATCCTACTCACAAAAGCATCCTATGTTTCGTTCCTAAGGTACCCTCGAAATAAGAAAAACATTAACTTTTGGATTGATGACCTCTTATTTATAAACGACACAAGTGAGCCACAATTCGGTACATTTAGTTTGTACTCAACTGAGTTTTCCCTTCAGATATTATTCCCTTTCTAACTTCATCAAATTTCTGTTCGGTTATTGGTCATTCTCATTATAGAGTATTGATAGTATAGTGATTGCATCGTTAACAAGAACGTAAATTGAACATAAACAATTTCTTTTTGTACAACAGAGTGTGTCGTACTATATTCCGCATACATGTACATTCACCTTGATCGGTACTAAAAAGAATGTAAATTGAACATAAACAAAAACTATTTTGGAGTACATAGTTTGTACTACTATATACCGTATACATGTACATTCACCTTGATCGGTACCTTAAGGTAAATGGAAGGAGAAAGAAAGTAATTATGCTGGATTGGAGAACAGATAGTTACTCATCAGTGTCAAGTTGTATATCGGGATGTTTATTTACAACTGAGGAAAGAAAGATTGGCCGGTGTCGTTTTGAGCCTGTCTTTAAGCAGCAGCCAAACAGAAACCTTGTGTTTAGGTTGGGAAGAACTCTTCCACAGCCACTTGAAAACTGATGGTGTTTGTGTATGTGGTACTAGGATTTTGTAGATTTCTCTACTGATGAGTGGTGGCTAGCGGATCGAGTGAGCTGGACATTTTCGATTTTGAGCTCATGTTGTAGCATTTGCTAATAAGCATGTTCGAACAATCGAAAATTTAAAATATCATATAGGTTTTCATCTGCAATTGCTGAATCCTCCCAATAGCATGATTGATTGAGCATTTTTAGCAGCCAGAGCTGCAATCCCTTTGTATTGATTGTTTTGGTTGCTCTCATATTACTTTGAATAATCCTATTAACATCTCCTATAGAAATGTCCCTACATACCATCCTTGTGTTGCAGAGGCTTACTGGATCGCGTACTGTTTATGGACAACAAAGTAATTCTCCTAATTTAAATGGATCTTGGTAGAACCTTTGATGCTGAAGTTTGTGATGATTTTCTCTATCATTAATTTTCATTCGACTAGTAGAACCGAACTTTAAAAGTAACCTTACATGCACACACTTAATCGCAAATGTCCAAAAACATATGATAGGTTCGAACCATAATGTGCTGATTTGTGTAACCTAACCATACAAAAATACTGATAGGCGGGGACAAAAAAGCTAAATGATGTCATGCTTGTATATTTTGGTGACAATATCATTAATGACTGTTTTTTTTGTCACAAATTACAAAATGAATAGTTTTTTTTATAAAAAAGCTTAACGGTGGGACCAGTTCCTCTTCGCTAGGATTCACGGTTGCCAGCTTTATTTTAGTGAGTGTAAGGATCTTGTGGACCGAGGAGGGAGGGGGGGGGGTGTGGGTTTGTCATACCCCGTTTCAAAAAGCGAAACTGGGTAGATCTGTATGCATGTCAAGAATCAAGTTGTCACGCATACAGGACAATTTATATGACAAAAGAACAATATTTTTATTACATCATTGAAATTATTACAAGGATGACCCGTAGGTCAAAAACAAAAGATTACATTGCAGAGGAAAAATAAAATCTAATCGTTGGCTCCATCGATCTCCACACACTACAACAAATGTGGGCTTTTATGAAGAAATTCTCGTGACAACAGTACCATCATAAACTCAATACGATTTATGACGTTTTGTAAGTAGTAGCTTGTTTTATGACAAAAATAAAGATTCATCACTAAATATGAGCACAAAATCGTCATAAACAAACAAACATGTACATTATGACGAATAGGAAGTCATAGTTTATAAGTAATAAATGTCACAAAATCTATGACAGATATAAATTGTTATCAAGTTTTTTATTTTATAACAACCATGTATCATACGGGACCCACATGTCATTTTATATGAAAATGAAATCAAAATGTAATTTATGATAAATTTGGATTATTGTTAAATACTTTTTATACCATGCACACGTGGAGATAAATATCAATATTTCATCACTGGAAAATATGTAGGAAAAACACATTAGAAAAAAATCACGTCCACTTTATTTTCCTCACGTCAACTGCTATGGGCAGCACTACTCACACCGTGCAGGAAAAAAGATGAATAGCAGGCTCTACTCGGACCTTTGGCCGCGCTGTGGTTCCTACTGGCGGGCCATGGGTGCAGGCCTGCCTGTGGTGCCAAAAAAAAAATATTGCGCCTTGAAAAATCATTGGCACACAGAGGATTCGATCCCGCAGCCTGTACCAAACCTCCAATGCCTTACCACCGCGCTACTCTTTCACTTGGTGAAGGACACCTTCACTGCATAGTTTATAATCATACTATATTTTGTATCTTAATGTCATCAGGGCGAAATCTGCATCTCAGACTCGAGCACACGCAGATCTCTGTTCCACCTCCGCCTCCGTTGCCGCCTCCATCCCCGATCTCTGTTCCGCCTCGGCCTCTATCCCCTCGCCGCTGCCCTCCGCCTCCATCCTCTCGTCGCTGTCCTCCACCTCCGCTTGCCATACCCTCGACGCTGCCCTCCACCTCTGCTTGCCATTCCCTCGCCGCTGAGCCCCCTCCTCCACAGCACCGCCCCATCACCGCTGAGCCCCCTCCTCCATTCATGTCGCCCGACTGAGCCACCGCAGCCGTGTATAGCCCACCGGCGAGACTTGCGCCTGACAGAAGCCGCAACCCATTCACCGTCGCCTCGCCACCGAGCTTCATCCTGCATAACGACGCATACCGTCGCGCGTGGTTGGTGCCAGCTAGTCCATGCTGCCTTGGTGAGCGGTCTGGGTCCGCTTCCCTTACGGTCATGTGCATAATTGTGTTGAAACAGTCTCCTGGTTTCGACAGTACCAGTGTGGTATGCGCTAACTCTCTCTGCAGCTAAACATGTCGCTATCACTTGCTGTTGACTGAACATTTTACATCATTCTTTGGAATTTTAGCATGCTATTTAGTTTCTATAAAAATATTATTTCAGCAGTTCATAAGAGAAATACCGTCAATATAGACGATTAGAAGAAGCCATGCCTTTTAATGCTATGGTTCACGGTTCCTTGTTTTGTCCAATAATTATTTTCCCACTAAATTTATCCATCATTTCCGGATGAAGCTCAGTTAAAAGAGACGTACTTCAGAGAACATAGAGTATGGGCCCACCCTAGCTTTTTTTATTAATTATAGTTAAATTTAAATATTAAATCTCTGATTATACTATTAAGCATGTCAAACTAGTTGTAGATATGCTATAAAATCATAAATTAAAGTACAGAAATATCAAATTCTGATAAATTTGATGAATTTGTCAGAATTTGATATTTCCGTACTTCAATTTATGATTTGACAACATATCTACAACTAGCCCGACATGTTTAATAGTATAATCGGAGATTCAATATTTAAATTTAACCATAATTAGTAAAAAGCTAGGGTGGGCACATGTGACTATGCCCACAAAAATCATTCTCTAGTTAAAATTCTGTGAGAAACGCACCATTGTAGTTCATTCCGTCAGCGAGTCATGTCCCTTCAAGAAGCTTGTGGACTCCTGCAGATGGAGCCTGGTGATATGGGTAACTATTGAGAAATTAGTACCTTGTCTTAAATGGTTTATGGTCTACCTTCACTTATCTCTCTGATGGTGCTTTCTGTTCTAATTTACGTAAATCCTATTCGCCCACTCCTGTATCTATGACAGCTACTTTGTTTATCCCTATAGAGTTTAAGACAAAATTCTACCCCATTTGACTCTATGACCCATTCTAATGGGATTTTTCATGTGTTATGGAGTAATATATTTTGCTCTAGAAACATTAGGTTCACCTCTCTACTTTACTTTGTGATGCACTACTTCTACTGGTGTTCAATATAGTAGGACCTCAGGTTGATCTAAATTCTGGGTTAAAATTTGTTCGGTGCTCCTATACGTGCTGAAGAGCCAACTGTGGACTCTTAGTCTTCACGAGAGCTTACTTAAACACTTGAATAATTGATCTTCTTAGCGCAATATAACCTAGCTTTGACTTTGAGGAGAATTCTGTGACATCAAGCAAAACCGCATATAGATACTTTGTGCCATACTTGTTATATTTCGTTTAGTTCATTCTTGGATTACTGTAAATGTACTATTCTTGGATTTTCTGTATGTAGACTATGTATAGTTGCCCTCAGCACTTATTGTAATTCATCTATCATCTATATAAATCCTATTCATAACATGCACAACTACAACAAGGTTGTAAATGTTTATATTATGGTGCCAATTTCATTGTTTGTTCTCATATCAAGTACACTTTAACAGAAGACAATCGAACTCAAGACCGCACGCCTAGTCTTCACTCCACCGTCTTCGCTAAGTGGTGAGCTTTGTCCTTGGCCTCTGAACAGCAGCAGATATGCAAAAGAGGGAAGTAACAACGTTTGAGTACCTAAAGTACTTAGCAAGTGAGGGAAAGTATGACATGCAAGCTTAATAGAAGGAAAGGCTAACACACGTTTAACAGCATAGATAGATCCTATGTCTAAGTTTCTTTTAATTAGAGCAAACTATTTATTAAAGCCCCCTTCCTACATAAGCCCCCTTGGCGCCATGGCTTGAAGTACACCCGTCCTCGCCCGAATCCAGAAGTACGCCCTTCCTTCATCCTTTCTTGGTGCTCGCAAAACTGGAAAGTGGTTTTCTACTTAATCAAGCCAACCCATATCAGCCCCATACCTTACGTTATTGTCCTGGGTGGCCGCTCCATAAACCGGTCCTTAGAATCCCAAACAGGCACTACCACAACCATGGTACTAAGCCAAGTACTTGTGAATTCTCGCACCATCATCAACAACCTTCTGTTGGGATTACCTAATGATGAGTTTGTGACCCGATCTTCACGTAGTAGGAACAAGATCAAGATAACTAGCTTCAAAGAAGCCAAGATAACTAGCTGCAAGCAGCCCGGGTAATAGTGCAACCTGACAAAATCAACCCGAAGCCAACCACCGTCTCGATACGGCAACCTGAATCGAGGATTCGCCCAACCACACTCTGAGTTACCAACCAACACAACCTGCAATAAAACAGAGCAGGAGCACCAATTGGATGACGTCGAATGTCGTTTATATAATCTCCAAGGAAATCACAAGAGCAAAGGCAATCCGACGAAATCAACCCGAAGCCAACCACCGTCTCAATACGGCAACCTGAATTGAGTATTCGCCCAACCACACTGTGAGCTACCAACCAACACAACCTGCAATGAAACGGAGCAGGAGCACAAATTGGGTGACATCGAACGTCGTTTATGTAATCTCCAAGGAAATCACAAGAGCAAAGGGGTAGAGATCTCTCTCTGAAATTGATAGCACTCATCTAACAAAAAGGGGTTCTTTTCTATCATCAAAGTTGTTTCAAATAACTTGAATACATGGCTTATTTATACTCGGAACATCCCTCCTAGTTGAGTGCGAAATGTTCAAGAGTTTCCAAAGAAAAGGGTAGCTGAAAGGTGTGAAAACTGCCATCTCGTGAAGTCTCGCGTGACTTCTAGCCTCCCTGGCAGTATTCACTAAAATGAGCATAACTTTTAATGGGAAGTCAAAATGGCGAGCCGTTTATTGGAGGTGAAAGTAGACTTGATTATCTTTCCAGCCATGTGTATTATGTGTGTGGAATAACAAAAGTCTGGTGCGCATGACCCTGGTTACTTGGCTCCGAAATCAGCAGATGATTGGTCCATTCAGCTTCTGTGTTACTCTTGCAATTCTTGGTGTAATACATCTTGGTTGGTCCTGCGAACACTTTCTTGCATGCAAACCTTAACAAAAGAACTGTAGGAGACTTAGGTAGTAGAATAATGTCACAAAATGTAAAGATAAATTTCTTAAGGAAGGAGTTCACCTTTTTAAGTATCGGTACATTATTTTGTGTAACCGATCCTGGGATTGTCATAGTCCGTTCATAGTTTGTTGTATGTTGCTTGTGGTTCACTGATAAGGTTTCCAATATAGCATGATGCTTGAATCTACAATCATATAAACCAAGTAGTAGCTTTGCTTTATAGAAATAATTACATATGCAACTAATTGTAGCTTTAACCTTTGAATGTGTTGGTGTCACGGTGTTCTTTGTAACATGCACCATGTTCCCAATATGATTTACACCATGACTTGCTCTTCTTGAAAAAGTGCCTAGGATGTCCTCATCATACTCCCCCACTTGAAGAAAAGCCGTCCTCGGCTTTTGTATTCCTGAAATTATAGTATACAAACAAGAGGACTCGCGGAAATTGTTATATTTAGTTTTATTTGACATATCACAATTTTCCATTCCATATATACTACCATTTTCATATGGCCAACGTGCTTTAGATGATGCAGCAGACAAAATGTTCAACTTACTACCTTTAGCATGGTGATCAAGTTGTGCTTTCATGTTTTACTGAACCTGCAAACAATTTAGTGGATGGAAGAACAAAAATTTCTTTTAACCCACACAACTGATTCAAAACCTCAAATTTTGTTTTTGCTATAAAATTTTCACAAATGGCAGAAATTTTTTTATGCTGCGTGAAAGCATAAGAATTACATTTATTTACTGAAAGACGTGAAGTAGCAGCCAAGAAATTCAAATCTTGTGCAACAATCGTGGAGTAATTTATTCGTGTAACAATCACAAAAAACTATGCATATAAATTTTATTCAACTTCAAATCAATAAGATTGTGACAAGTGATGCAGATTGCAACCACAAAGAAATTATCTGAAACATGATATCCAATCAGATTGAATGTAAACTTGCAAGTATTTATTCCATGCCAAGATTTCATGGATATCTTTGAAACTTTTGGAGGCATTTTATCAAGCAAAATTGGTTCATCAAGTGTAATATAGCATAAGCATTCAGCGGGAGAAATTCTTTTAAGCATTCTAATGTCGGTAAGAAGTACAACATTTTCAGGTTTGGGTCTACCAAAAATATTACCTTTCAGTTTCGATGAATGTACTTGTTTTGTGGTCAGCATCTTTGAATTTTTACCTTTCTTGTCATCATCTTGATTTAATCCATTGGTGCAAATTGTTTCTCTCTCGGGTAGTGGTTATTTTCTTACTTCTTTCTACATTTCCTTTGACTCTATGGGCCACCAACTCCTCATCATTTTTCTTACAAACCTGCACATTAAGATGAACAACACAAGTTGGTGTAACCATGTTAATTTCAGAAGTTTCCTCACAAGTTGTATTGCTATTTCCTCTCTTTGTGGGTGGTGTATCTCTCATGTTGATATTGCAAAAGCTCTCATCCTCACTTGGGCTTTGGGACACATGTTTCACTTCATTTTTAGAGCGATCCTTGGCCGTGTTCGTGACCTACTCTAGTGGCATCGGGACAACAATATTCACCTCAGATTTATCGTGAGTTTTCTTTTCTTCGAGCTAGGAATTTGTGATGTGCTTGATCCCATTATAACTCCTCCATTTTCCACAAGGTTTATAGGTGTAGCAGCTAGATGTACATCGCTTCCGAAGACATCTCTCGGGCAAGGATCTAGAGAAGTTTGCACTTGAACATTTGTTGAAACTTTATGTCACACCCGATTTCAATAACCGAAATCGGATTTATCTGTATGCGTGCCCGAATCAAGTTTTCACGCAACAGGACAAATTATGTGATAAAAGAACAATATCTTTATTAATTCATTAAATATTTACATCAAGGACCCGTAGGTCTAAAGTAAAATATTACATTGCCGTGGAAATTAAACTAAGCGTTGGCGTCCTTCAGCTCCCACAGAAGTCGACCGAAAAACCGCAGGCCTAAACCACCACTTCATCGTCTCCTCAAATGATGTACTTCAGCCTTCACTTCGATTGTGGCATGATGCAAAAAGAGAGGCAACAAACATATGAGTACATTACGTACTCAGCAAGTGAGGGAAAGTATGACATGATTGGCCGATCAAGAAAGGCTAACACAGGGTTTGTGGCATAGAAGCACCTATGTCTAGTTCTTTAATTAAGCAGGCTATTTACTATGTGATGTAACTCCGGAGATCCATCAATTATCCAAAACCACGCATGTCTCCTTCCCGAAAACCATGCATCCAAACCATTACCATCCCTCTAATCCGCGTGAGGGTCCATGCCGCTCTTGACCGTGAGCACGGCTGTCATGACAGCTTTTCACTCTGCAGAGGTTGTACACAATTCACCACGAGAAAGTGATTCCATCCCCTGTTGCCGGTGGACTAAAAACCTCCATCATGCCCGTGCCGGCGAAGCACTTACACACTTCCTTCGGTGTGTGGCCGGAAGATCACTTCCAAGGCAGTTCACGGGTTCCTCCAGCTTTGTACGTGCCCACTAGGATTTCCACTCACCCGACGTGTACACCCGTCATCGGGTAGCTTCCTTCCCTTGAGCCGGATGGTTCCGAGACCTCGTCTCTTCACCACACCTCCCCCGGGACTACCGGTATAACGCCAGCCATAGCCCCCTCTCCATCACGCGTACTCGACCGGTCTCTACCGCATACTACGCCAAGCCGCGCCCATACTTGGCTCGTGGTTGTACGGTTTAACATGGATGGTCGCTCCACGAACCGGTCCTTATGATTCGGGTGATAGCATTCCATGGAACTACCGGTACACCCCGACCATAGTTCCTCCACCCGTCACCAAAATCAATGTTCAATAATTAACAAGCAACCATGATCATTATGTTCAACTGGATTATTAACAAGATTAACATTTAGCATGTCTTAAACCCAATTAAAGCAAGCTAAGCATGAGTCTACCCAAGTCTACACTAATCCCACCCGAGCGACAAGGACAGGATATGGAAAAGATACGACACATAGGATTGATATTGACATAGCAATGCAATCACGTGCGGATAGTAAAGGAGTAGGTGCAAGATGCGTCAAGGACACTTGCCTCTTTCTCTTTATTCTCTTGATTATATCTTCGACTCTTGCTCTTCGGATCCCGTGCTTCGATCGTCTTCTAATTATGTCGCGTCAATCAAGCATGCAAATAAACACACAAATAACTAAGAAATAGAACAGTACACTATACAAATAGACTATAAAAGCATTACTAAAAGAAAGTACGCGTCGCTACGATTCCGTGAGCGCAAGAATCACTTTAATCGGAGCTACAAGCGAGAAGTTACGAAGGTTTGGGGTTTCGGGGCTAAAACACAAAAATAGCTACGGTAGAGGCTAATTTGTAAATATGGAAAAGCTTAGGGACTAAAGTGTAAAAGGGTAAGGGCTAAAATATAATTTTATAAAACACTAAGGTTGTTTTTGTAAAAGTACATGTTATTTGGGTAAATAGGGGCTAAAATGTAATTTCCAAAAAGGCCGATGGTGTTTATGTAAAAAGGTCCTATGGACAAAATATCACTACCCAATAGTTTAGGGGTTTAAAATTAATTTACGAATTAAATATAAAGTTTATTGCAAAAGACTAGGGTTAAAACAAAATTAAAACAAAGCTTAGGGCTTCTTTTATAAAATAAAGGGCCTATTTGTAATTAACCATAGACTACAGGGGTAGCACGTAATTTTACCTAGATACCGAAACACGTGTGCGTAAAATTAGTAAAACGCAAGGCCTAAAATGTATAAGATATCGTCTCGGCGCAGAGCGGGGACTAAAACAGAAATACTTATAAACCTAGGGTCGCTCGTGTAAAAAGATAAGGACCTATTCGCTATTAGACAATACCGCAAGGGCCTATATGCAAACTTCTGAATTACTATGGATTAAATGAATTATTTTAAATCCAAAAATGTCGTGGACCGTGTCCACGGAGCCGTGGACCGCGGCGGGCAGCAGGTCCACCACTCCACGGTGGACTAGGACCATACCCCTTCGGGGGAATCTAATCGTGGCCGTTCTTTTCGGATCGGATGGCCGGGATGGTTCGGGTTGGGCCGCGGCTGCCGGCGACGAGCCGAGCACGGTGGCGCCATGGGAGGGGCTCGCCGGAGTTGGCCATGGCGGCGCTCCGGTGGCCGATTCAACGCGGAGAGAGAGAGGAAATAGAGAGGGGATCGAGGCAAGCTCACCCGTGGGTCGCGCGGGCCGGCGGCGGCCGGAGACGGGCCCACGACGGCGAGGCGGTGGCGGGGTGCTCCGGCGGCGTCGTGGCGATGCTCCGGTCGTCGGGTTGGCGTCGCACGAGCACCGTTGGGGGCGGCGCGATGAGGCGGATCTCGTCGCGGAGTCGCGCGCCGGCGAGGCGGTCCGGGACGGGTGGTCGACGAGGAACGGGGAGGCGGCGGCAATGGCGGCCGTGGCGCGAGCCGCCGGCGCTGCGAGGCGAGGGCATAGGCGTGAGCGGCGGTGGGGTGAGGGGAAAGGGAGTGCGGGGCCTCGCGATCCTTATTTTATAAGGCGCGATGCCCTAGGGGTGGGCGTGCACGCCGAGGGGGTGGCGACGGCGTACGGGTGGCTGTGCGACGCGGGCTAGGGTTCGGAGGTGCGGTGCGGGCTGGAGGGCTGCGGGGTTGCTGGGCCTAGTGGGCCGGTGCGAGGTGGGGAAGAGAGAGGGAAGGGTATGGGCCAAGGGGAGAAGTGGCCCGTGCTAGTCTGGTTGGTTTCTTTCCCCCTTTTTTTCTTCTATTTTCTTCCTTATCCTACCCAAATCGATTTTAATCGTATTTTTGAAATTATTTTTCCACTCAATAAAATCCCTAATGCATCTAAATACAGCATGAATGCAATAACAATATATAATTATACCGCCTAATTTAAATTAGGTAAAATAGCATTAAATAAATGTGTTTTCAAAACCAATTTCATTGAAAATAAGAAACTCATTTTATTTATTATTTTGGAACTAAAAGTTCCTTGTTGCAAATTAGAATACTGCAAACAAAAATAATTCTTAATAAATAAATCCTTTTTTTAATAAAAATCATATGTATAAAACAAACTATTTCCATGAGCCTATTTTTACAAATCAAAAGCATTTTTTTATAATTCTTTTCATAAAATAGATTCTTTTCATAAATCAATTATAGTTGTTCAATAAACCATTTCACAAGTTAAATGCATTAAGAAAACTTTCACAATAAATCAAAATCTTTGGAGATCTTGAAATTCAAATAATTTAGTTTTCTTTTTGGGGAAAAAATAGGATTTCATTAAAAAGCGGTTCACATTCAACAACTAGAATTTTGGGATGTGACACTTTATCTCCTTTGTACCCAAAAGATTTTTCTTTTGCACATGGACAATGTGTAGCAACAACCCCTATTCTTTCATTCACATTCCATTCTTTTTCCTCATCCAAAAGTTGTTGACGTGTCATTGGTTTATAATAAAATTCTTCCCTTTCCACATGATGGTATATTGATTAGAACGACCACAATATTTAGAAGAATGGTCATATTGCCATGGCCTTCCCAGCAGCAAGTGACACATTTTCATTTATACCACATCACACTCGATAGTGTCAAAATATTCACCAATCTTGAATGGAACTTTTACTTTACGTTTGATCTTGAGATCTCCATGATCATTCAACCAACTTACATGGTATGGATGAGAATGTTTCAAAAGTTTCAATCCAAGTTTGTCACACATTTCTTTGCTTGCAAGGTTATTGAAACTATCACCATCAATTATAACTTGACATATCTTGCCTTTGATAGTTGCTCTTGTTTGAAACATATTATGTCATTGTCCATTTTCAGCTTCCTTTAATTGTCTACTCAAAGCATCAACAATTAGACGTGACTCATGTTGCTGATTTTCACCATTTTGATCTGTCACTGTCACACAATGGGCAAAAACTCCATTTTGCTCTTGTGTTAGATTCTCTTCAACGTAATCAAATTCCACAATGGAAGTAGCAGCAATTTTCATTTCATTTTCAGATTGTGGTCTGAACATTTCAGTGCTTTCCTCCCTTGATTCAGAGGCATCTTCATGAGTAAAAATGTATTCAAGATGTAAGACATGTGCTGAATTTGATTTACCCAGCTCCAGCGAAAGATTGCAAGCGGAGTCACTTCTCACAATATCATCGCTCTTCAAGGTAGATTTAGCTAAAGAATCAGCAGGAATGTTTTCTTCTTTCTCCTTGAATTTAGAGTTCATGACGTTTTGAGTCATCATGCTGCCATTATCACTTTTCTTGTCGATACTCATGGCACTTCTCAAATTGATAGTTGATTCAAATTCATTATAGGGGTGCACTTTTTTATGCGAACTTTGGGACTCAACTAGTCCTTTCCCCTTGCATGAATATGATGCTTTCGAGTCACTTTGAAAGATGGTACCTGACTCCCAAACAGATTTGTATGGAGAAGCTATGTCTTGACACAAATTTAGGCAACGCTTAATATTCTCTTGCTGCTCATGAATTTTATTTTCCTTCTTACTAGCATAGGTCAACATATCACGCATGCTTCCAAACTTTTTCCCCTTAATAGCAACAGAAATATTAGAATTCAAATCTCTCTTGAAATATGACATAGCTTCTATGTCATCCATGATATTAGCTCGGTGCATAGCATAGGATATACTATCATAGAAGGCTTGGACAGATTTGTTTCCTTGCTTCTTCTGCATTAAGCGATGTAGTAAAATCTCCTCATACTCAATTGGAACAAACTCTCTTCTCATGGATATTTTGAGATCTTCCCATGTTCTTACAAAATGCTTTTGAGTATAGCATCTCCACCAATCACGAGCATAATCTTTAAACTCAAATGTGGCTTGATGTAATTTTGTTCCTGAAAAGTTTTTGAGTCCAAACTCATACTCGATGTCTTCTTGCCAATCAAGAAATTTACTCCAGATCAGAACTTCCATAGAATGGAAACGTGTTTGCTTGCGGCCTGCCATGTTTAATCTCACAAAATATGACCGGGAATAGCAAGCATATATGTGGAATAGAAAAAAAAAACAAATATGTGAAATCTCTCAACCTCACCTTCTCTTACCAACCAAAGATCTTATGATTTCCCTCTAGATTACAAAAGTAATGTGTGGCGGTAACAAGTGATGGTCAAGCGAATACAATATCACGATATTGTATTGTGGTGGCTTTTATGTGGAGCTTGGTGGGGAATTATGCATAAGGAACAATATGAAATTCTAGCTGTTGTAAAGTTAATTAACAATCCAAACTAGAAGTTCAATGCCTAGTGCTGATCACAAGATATGAAATATGTAAACAGTGTCACACATACGTAATGAATTTAGAATTGGATGCAAACCAGGTTTATGCTACCAAATGATGGTTTTATGTACTAGCAAAAATTGCACCAAAAAGGATTATAGCTCAACGGTCACACAACTTAATATGAAATTCATCAAGTGCAAATATTAGCAAACGGATGATTCTTTCTTTTGGCAACATTCCTTTTCATTCATTCTTTCTTTTCGCTTATGCTCTTTCTTTTGTCTCTGATTTTTTTTACAACCAAAACCAGAACATATATAAGACTTGAACAATTATGTATAGAACTAAGTGCAACCAGTAGCTAGATATGTATAAAATTTACGCAAAGGAAAGATCACGATACTTTTTTTTTCTCAGATTTTTAGATTATGATAACAATATTGAAATGACACAAAGGACACAGAAAGGATGATATGATCAGCAACTAAACAAAGACTAATGGCTGGGGAAACTTAACAAAAGTCACCAAAATAAAAGATTAACACAAAGGGCTATAGGTACATTTTTATTTGACTTTTGTGGATAGGAAGATAACAAATATATGTAAAGAAAGTTGAGTGTGAAACGTTCAAGACTTTCCACTAAGAAAAGGGTAGCTGAAAGGTATGAAAACTACCATCTCGTGAAGTCTCGCGTGACTTCTAGCCTCCCTGGAAGTCTCCACTAAAATGAGCGTAACTGTTTAATGGGAAGTCGAAATGACGAGCCGTTTATTGGAGGTGAAAGTAGACTTGATTATCTTTCCAGCCATGTGTATTATGTGGGTGGAATAACAATAGTCTGGTGTGCATGACCCTGGTTACTTGGCTCTGAAATCAGCAGATGATTGGTCCATTCAGCTTCTGTGTTACTCTTCCAATTCTTGGTGTAATACATCTTGGTTGGTCCTGCGAGCGCTCTTTCCTGTATGCAAACCTTAACAAAAGAACTGTAGGAGACTTAGATAGTAGAATAATCTCACAAAATGTAAAGATAAATTTCTTAAGGAAGGAGTTCACCTTTTTATGTATCGGTACATTATTTTGTGTAACCGATCCTGGGATTGTCATAGTCCGTTCATAGTTTGTTGTATGTTGCTTGTGGATCACTGATAAGGTTTCAAATAGAGCTTGATGCTTGAATCTACAATCATATAAACCAAGTAGTAGCTTTGCTTTATAGAAATAATTACATATGCAACTAATTGTAGCTTTAACCTTTGAATGTGTTGGTGTCACGGTGTTCTTTGTCACGTGCACAATGTTCCCAATATGATTTACACCATGAGTTGCTCTTCTTGAAAAAGTGCCTAGGATGTCGTCATCACCTAAGTTCCTTATTGCTAAAAAGAGATTAACCCCATGATGATAAGGTTAAAGTGATATGATTAGTCAAGATTATTAGTCATATTTTATCCCTCATAAAGCATTCTAAGGATGACATATCCTCAAACCAACTAACCCAAACGAGGTGACAAGGAAAGATCAAAACAAAGTCTAGTAAGCTCTAACATGGAATTCAAATTTAGACATGCATGCATAAAATTAAGTTTAGATTGATATAAGAAAGTAGGAGCACTGTGCATCAAGGACACTTGCCTCTTCCCTCAAGTTTCTGCTCAAAGACTATCAATTACCATTAGTCTTGATGATCTGATTCTTAGTCTTGGCGTACTCGACTCTTTATCTTCATGTTGCAACTATAGCTTCCAAGCATATACCTATTCGGGCACAAATAATAACAAAAATACAAGCTAAGAATAATATGCAACAACTAGCTAATCATGAGATATGAAGGAGGATATAACAAGCTCACCAAGGTCATGCAACAACAGGGAAAGAGTATCGTTGTGGGTGACGGAAGACGATGGATGATGACACGACCTCGAGACACGATGTCGGTGCTGATGGTGACTTCATGACATCATGGTTGTAACATGTAGACATGTGAAAAAAGAATTTAGTGGTATGTTTTGTGATGTATAGTGGCAAATGATTAATTCGCAAATGCAATACAGGTTGCTGCTTTCAGTCACATTTGCAAAGACATTAGGGCAAAGACAAGATCATTCCCGGAGCTTGGCTGCTGGTATCAAGGAATGGTTTAAATAGAATTGTAGGTACTAATACAGATGTGAATGACGAGGCGGTTACGGTTGTGATTCACCTGAACTAGAGATCGCAGCCTGGGAAGGTGGAGAGGTTGTGCAACAATAGATCGCATGCCAACGTTGTTCCTTGAGGCTTTGGGACGTATCATAGCGAATCCTCCAGGTGGTCTTGTTAGTGGCATTCTAGAACACGAGACGACACTAAGAGAACATTGAGAAATACTTTAATTTGTGAAGAAATGAATCGATGTTATCCTCATATGCTGGACTAGAATGAGCGTGGACCTGCACCCAAGTTGTCGTATACTTATCGTGACAACCCTCCCTCGGAGGGGTACTGTGCATCCTGTAACAATCCCTAGATCAATAGTTGGTATGCACAAATAGATAGTCTCAAATCCATACAGTACTAAAATACGAAGATTTACAAAGAACTTACCAAACAATGTGACAATCCAGAGTATGTAGCGAAAAGGGGCAAAAGCTGAACACTTCAATCATCCACGAGACAACTTGAGCATACGACGAAACTTAACCGTCTCTATCTCTTCGGAAGTTTGTCCACTAAAAACCACAATGAACAAACCGTGAGTACATAAGGTACTCAACAAGCTCTACCACTAGCAAAGGGTAATAATATACATGTATTTAGGATGGTAGTCAAGGATTGGATAAGGGTTTTGCGGAAATCACGAATGCAAGGTCTCACTATAGAATCAATGGGGTTTTCATAAGAGGAAAACCATTTTGTATCTTTTTGTTGGTCGGACCTGCGGGAGATATTCATCGATCCCGACAGTTCCCATAAATTTTAGTTGAGCCTTGGGACCGAAGGTCATAACAGCTCCGGCAATCCGGACCAACACCATTTCCAAAACTCACGGGCACAAGGCTGCCCACTCACACATCAAGGGTTTAGTATTTGTGGCTAATCAACGAGAGCTCAAGGTTTGGCGTGTCAATATACCGTGACAACGGACATCCGGATAGTTTTATACACTCTGCGAGAGGTTGGTACACTTTACCCAAAAGCTATGTGCTCTTTGCAAGTAAGCTCATAACGCTACCACCGCAACTAGGCACGCCCACAAGTCCACCCCGAATGCCCAGGGATTCGACGCGTATGACACAAGCATACCGTCCACCGTATATGTGCCAAGTACTGGACTTCACCAAATAAATGATCCCTGGACCTCCGTCATCTACTACACCTGGTGGAACTTCTTGCTACGTAACCCGAGGTTTCGTGCACAGTCCTGCCCATAACAGGTTCTATGGTTGTACACTAAATCACCAATTTGGGGTCCGAAGAACCGGTCCTTATATGGCAGGGCAAACACTCGTCCATCGCAAATGGACATCACCTAACATCAAGTACTCTACACCAAGTACTAGGAGTTTCGCCCACGGCTCGTATCATTTCCCACTCAACTTCATCTTAACAAAGTTGGTCTAATCACCCACCCATCAACACACACCACCAAACACATATTCACCCATTTTGATAAACAAGGTGTATGATGATAGATAGTAACAGTTCCTAAGCATGATACTACTGTATCATTAATATAGTTAACAATACATCTAGATTGATTCTAGTGATCTAATGGCAATCAAGGGTATAATGTTCGCATCTATAGTGATTTGAACATTATCATACAACAATTGGGCTCGAGCAAAATATTTGCAAGGATAATGCATATTAAGAATAGCTTCTCATATAGGTACGAGAATAAGCAGAGTAATAGGATCAATTATGATCAAGGTATTGATAGAGCTTGCTTGGCAACGCTAAATCCATTAGGAGTCGTGCCTCACGTCGTTGCTCTACTTGGCGTTGGAATCCGTCTTGAGACTTGGGCCGTCGGGTGTCGTCTCCGACTTGGGCTCCTTCGGATTCTCCGCCTCTAAAATACGTTAAGCTTAATACGGAAATAAAATAAATAATTAAGAAAATAATCAAGCTCCAATTAAAACTCCATTTAGATCGGAAGGTTTAGCGTATACCAATGGATGGCAGGGATAGGTCGGGGTTTATGAGGACAAGATCGGGATTATGGGGATTAAGTTTGGGTATGCCGGAACTCGAAGTTCAACGGCGGAAGGATCGTTAGAAACGGAGTTCGGACGGTGGAGATGGGAGATTAAGGGGGGGGGGTAAGGAGTAAAATATTATGATGGGATGAGATTATGGTGGCTAGCAAAATATTCTATGCGTCGGGACGATCGCGTCAGCGCAAGAATCGCCCAAAACGGAGTTCCGGATCGGAAGATATGAAGTCCGGAAGTTCCAGGGACCTTTCTATAATTACTTTTAAGGTCACAGGGACCTATTTGTAAATTCATAAAAGTATGGGGGCCTTTTTGTAAAATGTTAGGGGATTGAAATGTAATTTTCAAAGTTTGAGGGTCTTTTTGTAAAATTTCAAGGACCTAAACATAATAATGAGAAAGCACGGGGTCCTGGATCTAAAAATACCTTGGGTCGGGATTTTCTCGGGAATTTAGGAATTAATTTTGTATTGGAAAACCATGGACCGGGTCCATGGGTTGGTGGACCGAGTCCATGAGAGGGGGTGTATGGCATGGAACGATGTCGGCCGTTGATCCAAGGACGGACGGTGGGGATTTTATGAATCGAAGGGGTATGATGGCTTCTAATCTCACCCGTGCATCGCAGATCGGACGGTTGGGGTTGATTGGGGACGGATCACGGTGGCGGGCGGTGGCCGGAGTAGCGGCGTGCGGCCATCGGAATCCTCGTCGGCGACCGTTGCAATGGTCGGAGTGGCGAGGGAAAGGGACGTCGGGGCTCGGGGGCGCCTTGCGTAGCCGGAGGAGGCGGGCGTGTGGCCGGCAGTGTCGGGGATGAGCACGGCGGCCGGAGGCGGGGCGTGATGGTGGCGATGGTGCGGCTGCCGGTGCGAGTGAAGAGGGGGTGCTTGAGGGGTCGTGCGTGCGCACGGGGGTGCTCCTGTGTGTGTGGTGGTGCTGCTTGGGCCGGGGAGGCGATGGTGCTGGCCGGCGCCGGGAGGCGCGATGGCGGGCGGCGGCGCTTGGTAGGGGAGCAATCGGCGTTGTCGGAGGCGGTCTGCGGCACATGGTGAAGGAAGAGGGAGAGGTGGGGGCGAGTCCCGTGCCGGTGCGGGGAGGGGAGGGCTCGCCGGCACGGCTTTTATAGGCTGGGGGCGTGGGCCGAGCCGCGAGACGGCGCGGAGTGGGCCTAGAGGGGAAAAAAGGGATAAGGGAGGCCCCTCACCGGAGAATTTCCTTTTTCTTTTTCTTGGGTTTGATTTCTGTTTTCTTTATTTTGATTTTCAGTTTGAATTTATTTGGTTTTGGATTTGAAGTTTGGATTAGGAGTCTTAAACATGGAGGTACTCATAATAAAAGGACGAGAATAACAAGCACTTCTCAAGGTTGTTTTTATACTTTTCAATAAATTTATCTTCCCTCTAGTTTATTTACTAATTGGGTTTTGTTTTTTAAAAAAATTATGTATCATAGAAATAAAATCCTAAAATTTTAGATTAGTCACAAATTTTGAATTTTATTTATGTTTTAAAATTTTGGGGTGTTACACTTACCTTACGGATATACATTTATCGGAAGAATGATATATCAAGGACATGGTGGCGTATTGAAGAAATATGACCTGTCATAAGGGCCCACAAGGTAGTGTCCGACCGATATGAAATAACAGAAGGTTACATACACTGGTATGGAAACAGAGCCGGCCAACAAGACCGACTTAATCCCCAAGGAAAATACAAGACTAGGCCGGTAGAACTTTAAATTTATAAGGAAGGTTAGAGATAGAGTTTCTAAGTATGTAAATCTTGTAACTCGACTATTTTGCATGTAACCTTGCCTCCCCGCATATATAAGGCGGGGCGGGGACCCCTAGAAGGACAAGTTCCTACAAGTTACACAATCTTTCACACTAGCAATCTGCTAAGGCAATACAACTCATACTAGACATAGGGTATTACTCTCGATTGAGGGGCCGAACCTGTCTAAATCCCAGTGTGATCTTGTGTTGCACCATCGAGTTCCTGGTTCGTACGAGACTAGGTAGTTTATTGCCGAGATAAATACTCAAAATTTGGCGCACCGGTAGGGGCCCCAACAAGATTTTTGGTGAGCTCGATGGCTCCTTTGTTCGACGTCAACTTCGCGTTCGGCTTCACAATCCTCTTCGGGTCTTTGGACTTTGAGGTTGATTTCACCGGAATACTTCGGGTAATCAATCGCGATAGCAATCTGCCGCTCCTATTGAAGCACGGTCATCGGAGGCAATCCGGATCTCTATTTCAGATTCCGACAAGTTTGGCGCTACCGATCCGACGGTGCAATCAACCGGACCGGTCGAGTTTCCCTTTGGACAGCCAATCGAGGCCACTACAACAATGACAAGAACGAGCAGTGCCATAGCGTGACGACCGCCACCGCGATGACCGGTACAGGACGACGACGATGAGCGATGTCGCAGGGTGAAGATCGCTACGGCGATGGCGAGGACCGGTGTCCTGAAGCGACGATCGGTGTCAATTGATGATCGATGCCACGATGATGACGACCAGTGTCGCCGCGAGGAAGACGAGACGTGACGATGATGACCAGTGTCACCGCGAGGACGATGACTACCGTCGCGACGACGATGACTAGTGTTATGGAGTGAAGACCGGGGTAGCACCGCGAAGATCGCTATCGCGACGACGGAGACCGGTGCCGCGGAAGACCGGTGCTGTGGAGAGAAGATCGGTGCAGCACAGCGAAGATCGCTGCCATGACGACAAGGACCGGTGCTGCCATGAGAATGACAACTCCTGCCACGATGACGATGACGAGTGGCGTTGCAGAGTGATGCTCGTAGCTGCAACGACGACAATAAGGCTTCTTTTAATCAAAACGACATCGTGATGATCGGCGCCTCATGAGATGGATGAGGCAACGGTGATCGGTATACAATGACGGCTGAGCTGAGCGCGATCGTCAAGCTATTCATCGATCAACTACATCATCTTTGGCCCGAGCTCACGGCTACTCCCAATACATCAGCTAAGTTTATTTAACGAGTTAAGTTTTTTTTTCAAATTATCGCTATGTTCATGATGGCTTTTTGATGATATGAAATACATCGGTCTTTGTCTATCTTACATGTTTGTGTGTCTCAGTGTCGGGGAAAGGTTAGCGATGCCACGTGGCACCATTTGGACCCGCTTAACAAAGAATTAGTCCCTCGGACACGCAACCATGTCAACGGTCAAAGCTGGACCCTCTTTCGTACGACTCCCGTGGAAGGGCGAATCAAACGAGGGCAAGCACGACCTTCTCTCGCTCGAGCAAAGACGAAATCGCGATTCGCACGACCTTGCCCTCCAAGCTCGGGAAAGTCCCAACCCGCACGACCTTGCCCGCGGGACTCGGGAGAATCCCGCCTCGCACGACCTCCGGACTCGGCCACCAGCCGCATTAATTCCACTTGCCCGGGCGCACACGTGAGCCCTCCTCAGCAATCATTGCCGCCGACTCTCGCCCCATCCCTTCGCCGCAGCTACCGCTCCCGTCGGAGCACGCCGATGGGTCGTGGCGTCCATGTAGCATGACGAAGGAAGTGTGGACCGAAGACTCGGGACTCACTCATCATCGTCCGACGTACGGCGTTACGACTCCCCGCCTTATCTGATTACAGGTGGAGCTCGAGCTCGGGCTCGAGCAGATCTCCGCCTCGCATGACCTTCGCCGGCGACCTTAAAGCTCGATGAGCTACCATGTCGACCTCGATCTTCAGCCCCGCCATCAACCACTCCACCACGACACCGCCCATGGCTCCGTCGAACGCGGGACACTCCATCCTTGCTTCCTTGATGTGGCAGGCTACGGGAGCGACGCGATGACCCGGTCAAAACACTCAAGCACACGTCACGGAAGGACCGATGGGACGGCACAAGCGCCCGGATAAGCACACGGCAACTCCCCCGCTCTCTCCCTCTCTCGTGTAACTCGAGCTCGACCCCTGCGGCTATAAAGGGGAAGAGTCTCTCTCTCTCGGGACAGGTTCAATGGTTCATACTCTTACGCTCACTCACGTACGAACGCACTCACACACGCACTTACAGCTTGGGACTTGGAGCACGCTCCTCTCCCGTCTCCTCCGTACTCCATCATCGGTTTGACGCAAGGAACACGAGCGCCGTGACACCCCCTAGCTGGACGTAGGGAGCTTTTCCGAACCAGCTTAAATCTCTTGTGTCTTCCCTTATGTACCATCCGGCCTAAAACGTGCACCCCGAGAACAAAATTCTACTAGCCGGTGGTTCAACACCAACACTCGGCATCTTAATTTTGAATTAATTTACCGAGTCATGGGGCTAGTATTTGATAGTGATCGGTTAAATATTTGCAATCCTGAATTCTAGGACCGATCAAATTTTTGAGCGACATGATCTTGTTAACGGACGGCCCCTGTGAGCTACACCTAGTGCCATCGCGAGCTAGCGGTCATGTCATGGTTTCTTTGTGTTTGAGTTAACCATCCTTGTTTAGCTATAAGCCAGACCGGTCAAAGCAGGATAATTTTTTAGTTAAGTGACCCGTTATTAAAGTTGAATTACATTAGACATATAATGACTAATCTGGACCGCTGTAGTTTGTACGAAAGGAGAAAATCTTATAGGTTGAAGTAAGAAAAACATATAAATACCGGTCAAGAATAAGAAAAGAACATGAACTTGCAGTAAATAAAACATTAGAATATTTATTTACATATAAGCACATTTATGTACTTCTTAGATTGTTTTTACAAGTACAGTTGGCTAAAAATAACGTCCGGCACCATTTGATGTACCGATGCTACCGGTCTTTGGTGCGGCCACAAGTTATAGATGGAAAGCTCACGTGATTCGAATAATCACGGGGCTCTTTTGAAAATGTGTGAAGCGATCCGAGTGTTCGACACTTAGCCGTTTCAGTAATTTTAGCCTAGACCTGTTGTGTGTGGAGTGATTTATACAACAAACCGATCCGGTTGAGGATGACAATCGACATGTCGGTTAGTATTGATTCGCCTAAGCCTTTGGTGTTAAGCATTCGACTAATAATAAGCTTGCAAAACTCGAGTTTAATATGTGAAATTTAGCGACTAATTTGATGAGTTAGGAATTTGGATTTTAGCGATATTCCGCTAAGCGAATATCAGTTATGACCGATTTCAGCGATCCGGTAATAGTTCCTGGTGCGAATTACCGAGAGTATGAGATTTGATACCGGTGTGCACCGGTTGGAAAGTATGTTCTTGACGGAAACTGCTGACAATTGGTGGCCAAATGTGGTTGAGAAATCTTGGAAATATGAGTAGACTCTGTCAAAAGACTCTTGCATTATTTGCGATACTCAAATGATATAAGAGTCGGGGCTACGATTAATTAGGTGCATCTAACCGGTGCACCACGTTCAAGAGCGGTTTGTAGGGATCGCGGGAGACAATGCATCACGTTCAAGAGCGGTTTGTAGAGATCCCGGGAAGATAGAGAATAATGAAGATTCATCCAATAAACTATTATTTGAAGACGCTCAAATGATACAAGAGTTGGGGGCTATGGGTGCACCCGACCGGTGCACTAGTGAGAAAATAGTCGTATGGAGGATAAAAAGACTAATTTTTTTGGCTTTTGGAAGCCAAATCGCAAGAAGTATTCCAGAAGATGAAGTTCTTTTTAATTTCGCGCTGGAATCAGACCAACATGCAGAAGTCCAGTCAGTCGTATTCAAGGCAAAATAAAAAATAACCAGGGGCTGCTATCATATACTTACCTTACGAGTATACATTGATCCGAAGAATGATATATCAAGGACATGGTGGCTTATTGAAGACATATGACCGGTCGGGAGGGCGCATAAGATGGTGTCCGACCGATATGAAATAACAGAAGGTTCTATCAACCGGTATGGAAACAGAGGCGGACAACAAGACCGACTTAATTCCCAAAGGAAAATACAAGACTGACTGAGTACTAAATTGATAAGGAAGTTTAGAGATAGAGTTTCTAAGTATATAAATCTTGTAACCGACTAGGATTCTGCATGTAACATTGCCTCCCGGGATATATAAAGTAGAGGCAGGGACCCCTAGAAGGATAAGTTCCTACAAGTTACACAATCTTACGCATTAGCAATCTGCTTAGGCAATACAACTCATATAGGACGTATGGTATTACTCTCGATTGAGGGGCCTGAACCTATCTAAATCCCTGTGTGATCCTGTGTTGCACCATCAAGTTCCTGGTTCGTACGGGTCTAGATAGTTTATTGCCGAGATAAAGACTCCACACTACTGTAGAGATTACTTCAAAGACATGCGCGCTCCCTGAGATTGGCTGTTGGAATAAAGTTAGAACTTAGGTATACTTATGAATACATTTCGGGAACTTTTTCATACAGGTGCATAATAGGCGTGCAGGTCCAACTAGTAGAATCAAAGTCTGATGGTTGAAGTGGTGACAAACTTCTGGTGTCCGGTACACATTTACACTTTAGACATTGTGATTGATACTGGAACACATCCTTTTGGTTTTAGTGACAAGGAAAGTTTTGTTACTTGGCGAACCCACTTCAAAAAAACTTCTCCTGGTCGCCTCATCAGTGACAGGGTCGTTGGCTATTGCATAGTTGCAATACGGATTAAAAATTATCAATTGCACAATTCGGGAGTAAAATTAATGGCAGAAACAATTCATACAGGTCTGAATTACAAAACTAACCAAGAGACGAATCTGCAAATGTTCAAAGCTTGATGACAACCCAAATAAACTTTAAAATTTCTATGGGACACAACGCTCTATCATGTTAACTGATTTTCGCTTCCCCTGGACCAGGTGTGGGAAAGATATAGGTGCCAACCATCAATCATCATCTTTCTTGGGTTTACGGTAGGTTTTCTCAATATACGTCGCCACGAAAACATACGTGTCGAATAGCTTTTTGACATCAGGAATGTTGTAATTCTGAGCCGCATAGACCCCACAACCCAGTCCTAGCATGAACGTGAAGCTGCGTTTCAATAAACCCATGGACACAAACCTGGGAAGAAAAATAAAATGGTTATTGTGATAACTTTGGTTGGTGTGAAATCAGCTAATGACTGTAATAAAGTAGAAAGCAATTCTAGCAATCGCCATATGTGTCGCTGGTCACAGAATATTATTGCGTTGCACAGGATGGTTGGTTGCTCAACATACGAAGATATCAGTTGTAGTGCAGTGGAATTATCATGTGCAATACATGGAGTAGCCCGCTGCTACAACTGTACACAGTTGATTCTAGGCAGAATTAGCAAAACTATACCACAGCGGTCATTATATATTTTCCAGAAGAAGTGATTCTCCTAAAACAACTATCTGGTTCTAAGAATTATCCTAGAGTCCAAAAGAATCACTTTTCTGCCATAAATAAAAATCAGTTTAAAGAATATATTTTCGTAGAGAACCGATTCCGACACTAGAAAGGAAATGGCTTTTTTTTAGGGTCTGAAAATGGCTTTATCTGTGGCAGGAGAAAGTACCGCCATAGTGTAGCTTATTCTTTTTTAAGATTTTTCATATAATCTAAGAATATAATCAACCACACGATGGAAAATCCTGCTTGGGGTTTGATAGTTGGAATTCTTTATAAACTGACTGCACATCAATACCACTAGCGTCTCTCTGTACATGGACTATTGCAGAGGACAAAGTTTTGAAATAGTAATAAGCTTATGAATTATTCCCTCCGTTTTTAATTGTTGATGCCGTTGACTTTTTTTATTACGTTTGACCGTTCGTCTTATTTAAAATATTTTTTCAAATATGTAAAACTATAAGTCGTGTTTCAACTTCCTTCACTAATAAAGCAAATCATAATAAAATATTTGATAATTTTTAATATTTTTTGAATAAGACGAATGGTTAAACGTAATGAAAAAATCAACGGCGTCAACAATTTAAGAACGGAGGGAGTACATAAAAAGGAATACCCCGAATTAATTTGGAGTCAACCACCGACGGATTGAAAAAAATCTCGGTGACCACCGATTAATCCGATAACAGGTTTTTCTCTTGGATTCCTCTGATCTCTCAGACCGAAATTTCCATCCAAATTCAATGTTTTTTGAATAAAATTTATTCAAAAATCAAATTTTTGATCAAATTTATGTTCAACCAGATAATTAATTTGACTAGTACATTTTACTAAATAGTGGCCACCGAGAAACTGGGCCGAGAAACTAGATCTTGGTTCGTTTAGAGAGAAAAACAAAATTCTGGCTAGGTATTGTGAAACATGGACTAATAAGTAGACACAAAAATCATGAAACATTGCATTATTATTGACAGAAAAGAGATGGAGAGGGACTGTACCTTGTTCCGTGCGGAGATGGCGACCGGCGGACCGGAAAGGAAAAGGCTGCGTTAGTTCGACTGTCGTGGAGTACACAGGGGAGAGGTCGACGCAGACGAGCGGGCCGGGAGAGCGGCGGCGATGGCGTGGAAGGGCGAGGCGTTTGCGCGTCGACGATATGATGAGAGATAGATATGTGGAAGGTTACAATGATGGTGGGCCAGGGTTCGAGGAGACCGGCCTGGTTCTCTGAATTCGTTGCGGTCTTCTCCGAAACGCTCAACAATCGTGACCGACTCGGTTTTCGTTTGATTGGAATACAAGTAACAAGATAGGCGGCGGCAGGCTATAAAGTTGGAACCAACCAATAGTTGTGCAAGTGTCCACAGAAGCCAAGAACAGTTGGGCACAAACAGATCGTCGCAGATGGATAGCATCCGCAAGCGCCCGAGATCATCGTTACCGTGCACGTCCGCTCCGGAACGCAAGACGCGCCGTCGCGGCACCGGAATCTACACCCCACCGCACCACCGGACTAACGAGGACAGCAGCCGGGACGAGACGGCATACAAGGAGTTGAAGAGGTCCATGCTCGGAAACGATGAGGACCAATCGTGTGTTGACAAACATGGTGAGGAGGCGGAGACCATCCACGACGAGACCAGGACTGACCTGACCAGTCTCCGGAGGACCATATACCTGACACTCATGTCGAGCCTTTCTCCTGAGGAAGCGGGTCACAAGCTCCTCTCAATCATGCGGCCCGGCCTGGAGCCGGAGCTCTGCGCCATGATCGTCGAGTGCTGCGCCAAGGAGAAGACGCGCACCACGAGCTTCTACGGCCAGCTGGCACACCGGCTCTGCACCATCGATCGCTCGTACCAAGCAGGCTTCCAGGCCTGCTTCGCTCGATACTACGCCAGGGCCCACCTCATGCCGACCGACGAGCTGCGCGCCACCGCGGGGCTCTTCGCGCGCCTGCTCGCCGCCGACGCGCTGCCGTGGCGCGCCGTCTTGGCCCGGGTCAGGGTCACCGAGGAGGACACCACGTCGTCCTCGCGCATCTTCCTGAAGTTGATGTTCCAGGACCTTGCGGAGGAGATCGGGGTACGGACACTTAGCAAGAGGATGAATGACGACGATGCCGAGGTACGCGACGCCATGTTCCCGAGAGACAGCGCTGAGAACGCACGGTTCGCCATTAATTTCTTCACGGCGATTGGCTTGGGAGGAGTCACTGAACCCGCGAGGAAGCTTGTTTTGTCTGCACAGTACTCCCTCCGGTTATGAAAAACAACTCGTCTAGATATCATTTAGCATACTAGGGAGTCATTAATTTAGGCTTAATTTACCATCTTTGCCTTATTAAATGAGGTGCGACCTCTCTCCTAGCCAAAATTGCTTTCCGCCTGAGTGGTCAGCATAGCCAGTTTAGATCCGTAAGCACCCATATTCGATTCACGACAATAGAAATTTGAGTAAAATATATGAATAGTCATTGTACCTGTCTAGTTGTTTCAATTTGACCATTGTAGTCATGAGATTGCAAATTAGTCACTAAGCTAGTTTATATCATATGCATCAATACGGTCACTACCTTCTTAACTCTACATACTATAATGATGTAGTATATGTATATTCATGACTACCTGTCCAAATGGATGCCCACATTTGGACTGCAAGTAAACTGTAGCACATGTTCTATATTTTATAATTTTCCAGTGAAAAAGGGAACTTACCAATGAAGAGGGTGTTCGTTTCCTAGTGCTAAAGGGCTAAAGTGTGCTAATGGGCTAAAATTTAGCACCTAGGAAACGAACGGGTATGCTAAAGGGTGCTAAACTTTAGCGCCATGTGCTAAAAGGTGGCCAAAACTTTAGCACCAAACTTGGTGCTAAAATGTGCTAAAGTCACATTCTCTCCACTTAGGACACCACCTACCCCTCTCTTTCTCTTTCCTCCGAGTGGGTTAAAAGCATTAATTACGGGTAATGGGGTCATTTTATAGAAAACGGACTAAACTTTAGCATTGAAAACGAACACCCTAGTGCTAAAGTTTTAGTGCTAAACTTTAGCAGAACTAAACTTTCAGGAGCTAAAATTTTAGCATGGAGGAAACAAACAGGCCCGAAGTTGTTGTTTGATTTCTTTTACCCACACATGCTTTGGTGCCAAAGAGTTGAGATTGAGGAAAGAGAGTATTTAGAAATCAAGAGCACAAAGAATATTTGTAATTTAATTATAGGTCAGTACAAATCTACCAGGTTGAGCTCAATTTTACTCATAAACTCTAAATTTAGTTGAAACATATATAAGAACTTTTTACATAACCACATAAGAAACTCAAGTCCAAATTCAAGGGGAAAATATTGCTCTTTACTTCCTCACATGGATGATCAACAAGTTCTTGATAGTTATGACTTCTTTTTTTCCCTCTTTGCAGTAGCTAATGCTTGCGTTCCCTCTAAGTGTGATGACAACAACATCTATTGTCTTTTCCTATGTCATTACTTTCTTCACGTCGGCCACTTGCAGCTAGGCATGGACGTGTAGCTCGAAACTCGTGAGCTGGCTCAGCTCGCTCTTGGCTCGGCTCGGAAGATTTTCAATCAAGCCAAGCTTATGTTTCAGCTCGTTTTGTTTTCAAGCTGAACCAAGCTGGCTTGCGAGCCAGCTCGCAAGCTAACGAGCTGTATGGAGAGGACATGAATCTAAAGCCCATTAAATCACAAGTGAAGTGAGCTAGCGTAAATACGCCATTATCCAGCCCATCTTACGTTTCCTCACTTGGAGAATCTTGGCCTGGTTGGTGGTGCAAAATGCATAAGCTTGATGCCCTTTTCAGATGAGAGTGACAGACTTGAAGCCTAGTGCATCTTTTATTTATTTACACTTTTGAATTATCTAGTTGTCATTTTATACAAACATTCGTGTATTAAACAAGGATACGACTAAAAACCTTAATTAGTGTAGATATATAAGCAGTTCTACTTGTCTATTAGTTTGATTACGTGCTAAGTTCACGAGCTACACGAGCTGGCTCGAGCTCTCACCGAGCCGAGCCGAGCCAGCATTCTGGTTTGTTAAAATTTCAATCCGAGCCGAGCTGGCTCGCTTCAGTTTCGAGCTGGACCAAGCCGAGCCGAGCCGAGCCGAGCCGAGCCGGCATCCAGCCCTACTTGCAGCTATGGTATTCTTGCTCCTAGTTGATGGAAACAAACGGAAATCACTGCAGAACGCCATGGCTGCTGCCATAACTCAATCACTTTGCTTTGTTATAAAAAAAATGTCACTTTGCTTGCATGCTGCTGATGGTTGGAGCATCGCACATGATTATCATTTTCCTTTCAAAATGAATAACAACATATGATTATTCATGTATTATTGGAAAATATGGTAAAAAGGGGTGCAAATGCAAAGGAAGAAAGAAATCTGGTACTTGTTAGATGAGTAGATATCCACATGGATTGTGAGTCCTGAATATACCTATACCATGTCAGCAAAGTATATACGCATATGAAGTAATGACTCTATTGACGCATATGACCTAGTTTAATGGTTGTAATTTTCATGATTACAATGTCTAAATTGAAACTTCCGAACAAGTACGATGGCTATCCCCTTATTTTACTCCAGCAATTTTTATGGGCTTTTTGCATGGTACGCAGCAGGAGGTGCAGGTTTCCCTGGTCCTCATTTTTTGCCCTGGTATCCAGCTCGCGCCAGGTTTTTTTACTCTCGCTAGTTTTTTTTCCTCACGAATTAGAGAGACACGTGCGCCGCGAGACAGGACAGTGTGCGCCACGTGCGCATGCAGCGCGAGAGAGGAAGGGTATCCCCGGAGAGCGCGTGCGGCGCCGGTTAATGCAGCCTGGGGAGGGAGCACGTCAAAGCTCGGAAGGTACAGCGTTGATGCATGAGTGGGATAGAAAGGTCCGAAACCGACTAGAAATTCCAGAACGAGGAGCTTTGTGAAATCGTTGCTTTCGCTAGGATGAGTTCCTTTTAAGAACCGGAGGGAGTAAGCAAGAAACACACGCATTGAATGTGTGTATTAGGAACTATTATAATGAGGAACACTTGCAATTTGGATTTCAATGTACAGGTTTTCTTTTCTTTTATTATTCAACAGCTATATTATTTCATATGCTTAGCAACTCTACATGAAATCAATAGCAGAGCAATCAGAATAGGTTGTCCAAGAGTCCCAGTAGGAGATAAATTATATGGAGCTGTTTCTACGTCGGTGACTGATCATTTCTCGTTGGCTGAAGTCAAAATTTCCAGCCATCATACCACAATCTGATAGCCTAGGTTTACCTCTCTTTGGTGGGCATAGTAGTAGGTCCTTGTCGGATTCATAGGCTGACACATTCAAATAGGCTTGTTTGACACTTTGACTCCACTTATATTATCCGACCTACATGTGGGCTCATTCCATGAAGGCCGGCAATCATAACATGACTCACCTTACTGGATGAATTCGTTAGTCTGGCCCACGTACTCATTTTGGGCTACTTTGGTACATATATTTTTTTCCTCTTTTTATTGAGCTTTTCAGTTACAAAAATTATCTACATAAATTCATGGTACCTGTCAAGATATTAATTTCCCTACTGTCGGTGTTCGAACCACCGACTGTAGAATTTGTCCCGGGGATAGCGCGTTTTAGGCCGGATGGTGCACAAGGGAAGACACGAAGGGTTTAGGCTGGTTCAGGAAAGCTTCCTACGTCCAGCGGGGGCTCACGACGTCGTGTTCCTTGCGCCAGGAAACGCGAAGTACAGAAGTGGTGGGAGAGGAGCGTGCTCCAAGTCTCGTGCAAGAGTGCGTGTGCGTTGGAGATTGTTGTCTTGTGTCACCGTGTGTTGAAGAGTCTCACCCCTTTATAGTCATAGGGGCGGGACCCGAGTTACGAGAGAGAGAGAGAGAGAGAGAGAGAGAGAGAGAGAGAGAGAGAGAGAGAGAGAGAGAGAGAGAGAGAGAGAGAGAGAAGGATGGTCGAGCTTCGGCGTTGTCCAATCGGCCTCCTCGTCGTACGTTCCGTCCGGGTTGACTGGGCAGTCGCGTCGTCGCTGTAGCGACGAGCATCCGGGTGGAGTGCTCCGCAATCGGGGAGCCGCGGGCGGTACTGTTCACGAGTGGTTGGATTGGGACGTGCCATGCTGTCACACCCAGTCTTAAGGCCAAGACCGAATGCATAGCTATATGTGTGCCAGGATCGGTTAATCACACATATAGAGACAATAGTGAAATAACAAGTATAACCAATGTCATAGTATAACTTATTACATCGTCTCAAGCGTATCTTTATTACATAACTTTATTAAAAATGTCTCAAAGGACTACACTAAACTCAGCGGAAGACTCCATACGCCACGGGCAATCAACCGGGAAACGCACGCCTAGTAGTAGTCTTCATCAAGGTACCTCCTTTCAGCTTCCGAGCAGCAGTAGTGTATAGCAACAGGAAAAAGAAAGAGTAAGTACATGTCGTACTCAGCAAGTGTGGGAAAAATGACATGCAAGCTGTATAAAAAGGAAAGCCGACACAGGGTTTGCAATAAAAGCACCTATACTAGTCAAGTTAATTAAACAACCTATTTACTATGTGATAAAAGCACCAACAGGTTACCCCACCTGTTAACCACCGCAAGCTACTCTACTTGCAGCAAAATCACACCTACAGAGTTACCCCGCCTGTAGCAAACCACACTACAGGTTACCCCGCCCGTAGCCAACCACACTACAGGTTACCCCGCCTGTAGCAACCTACGAGTTACTCCACCCGTCCATACCCTCTAGTTCTCGTGAGGATCCAGGCCGTTCGTGACCGTGAACACGGCTGTTAATAACAGTTTTTACACTCTGAGAGGTTGCACAACTTTACCCACAGGTCGGTGATTCCATCACTATTCAGTGACTAAAACCTCTATTATGCCAGCACACTTCCTAAGGTATGAGGCCAAGAGATCATCGCAAGGTCTTTTCTAAGGACTTCCCAGCTTGCAAAACGTCCATGCTAAGGTTTTGCCGCCATCAAAGTGACGCATCACCCAGGGGCCCCCTCTTGCACCGTGGCTTCAAGTACTCCGCCTTTCCTCGCCCGAATCCGGAAGACACCTTCTTCCTTCATCCTTCCTCGACGCTCGCAGAACCGGGAAGCTACCTCGGTACTAAACCTTACCTACCCATTATCAGCCCTGTGCTTTGTGCGGAAGTCCTGGGTTGCCGATCCAAGAACCGGTCCTTATGATCCCCAACAGGTACTACCGCAGCCCAATAGTACTACTACGAGTACCGTGCATTCCCGCACCATCATCCACATCCTCCTGTCGGGATCACCTAAGTTCCATGTTGCTAAAAAGCATCCCCCAATTCATGATCATTATGTTCAAGTGAATAATTAATGAAGCTTAGCATTTAGTTCAGTTTGAGCCCCATTAAAAGCAACTAGCAATGACGTACCCATCCTAACATACTACACCATAACCAAGGCGACAAGGTAGAATAGGGAACAGGGTATGACACAAATAGGATTCAAATTAAACAGTAATGCATGTAATGTAAATTCAGAAAGTAAGAAAGTAGGCGCAATGTGCATCAAGGACACTTGCCTGTTTCCCCTTGCTGCTGCTCATGTCTTCAATTCTTACTCTTGAGGTCTTCGAAAAGTACGTTCTTCTATTTAACGTCACACCGATACAAACATGCAAGAAACAAGCATACAAACAAACTAAGAAACAATGCATCAAACAATACCTAATTTCTATGAAAACAGTACTAATAAATAGTACACGTCGCTACGATCGCGTGAGCGTAAGAATTGTCTTAATCGGAGTTATGAGCAAAAAGATAAAGATGTTTCAAAATTAGGGTTCCTTTTGCAAAATAGCCTTTATTGAAAAATAAATATCTAATTTATATTTCATCAAACAAAGAATAGAAGTAATTCTATCCATAAAACATTGATTTAATTTAATACATAAAATCAGTGAACGGTAGGACTACTTTTGTTAAAACGGAGGGCTCTTAACTATTTAACAAAAACATGATGGGCCAAGCTGCAAATAGGTAGGGTGTCGGTTCTTGATGAACAACGGTGTGTCTAGAAGCTTTACCGGAATTGGGTCAGCTCTGGTGAGCTCACGGAAAAGGTTGACCGGAGTTCAATCGATCTCAGGCTAGAGCGTACAAAATCACGTCGCGATACGTCGAGCAAATGCATGAAAGGATGGTGATCTCACCCAGGCGTTGCGCAGCTCCATGGCTGCTTCGTGAGGGTGCCCACTGGTGAATGGAGGTAGAGGTTCGGCGCCGTCGTCGCGGCACGGTCCGGTGAGGATCTTCATCGGAAACGGCCCTGGTGGCTCTCTCCGGTTGACGGCGAAATTTCGAGGCGGCGGCACTAGGCGATGCGCAAGGCGACGATATTAGCTGGATGAAACGGGTCGTGGACTAGGGCATCTCTGTTTTATAAGTCTGGGCCCACAGCTAGGCACGAACGACGTGGGTGACCTGAGGCAGACTCGGTCCCGACTCATGGATGAGGCGTGATTGCGTGCGAGGGCAGGTGGGACTATGTTGTGCTGTGGGTGCATGGGCCTGTAGCTGTGCTGCGATGAATGCGTTGGTTGCAAGGCCAAAGCAGGCCGGAGCGAGGAAAGGAAAACAAAAAGAGAAAAGTAAACTGGGCGTTAGGAGATTTGGCCCTGTAATGCAGCATGATTTCTTTGGCAAAACAGTGGTTGATCAACACTAAACGGAGAGGCCTAAACCTCAAAAAGGACAAAGCAATGGTTAACGTGCGGCATCGCATGGCCTGTGTTGGTCTGTTCTTGGGCTAGGGACTTTGTTTCTGGTTGGGTTCAATGTGAGAGCGAGAGAAAAGAACGGTGATCTCACCTAGGGTGTTGTGGGGCTGCGAGACGGCTCAACGGAGGCTGGCGACGGCAAACGGCAGCGACGGTTGAACAGCTTCGTCGAGGAGGCGGCTGCGGCGGTGAGAACTCAACGGCGACTCTTCCAGAATCGGCAACGCCTACTCCAGGCTTCCATCTAGGCATCACGGCGACTTGAGGACGGCTCGATGGAGCTCCAATGGCGGCGGCTGCACAAGTTGGGCTGCGGCTAGGGCACGGGAGACGGCAGCTTCGGGTCGAGGGTTTCACGGGATGTGGGCGAGGCGACAATTTATAGGGCGCGTCTCACGGTCACGGTCGGGCGCGCACTCCGAGAGACAATCGAGTCGGACTCTAAGACAGTGGTTTACGGGAGAGGCTAACAGCGATGCTGTGCGAGCTGGATACGTGAGCCTAGTTAGGTGCTTGAACTCCAGGTTCTTCTGGACGAGATAGGTCAGCGTGGTACTGGGCTGCGCTAGAGAAAGAAAAGGAAAAAAACCAGAAAAAGAAAGAAAGAGAAAAGGGCCGTAGCAAGGAAATTGGCCCCCGACTGATCTTTCTTCATATGTTCTAATTCCGAATGCAAAGCTACAGCAAAACGGTTTCTATACGTATTTTTAAATATATATATTTTTTTCACAAAGCAAAGACCCAATGCAAACTACCGGCATGAATGCATTCAAACAATATATAATTATTTAATCTAACGTGTATTTAGTTTAGGTTAGGTAAAAAAAACTATGAAATTAAATTGGTTTCCAAATCAAAATAATTCAAAGTGATTGAAGGTAACTAAACTCTTTTTATTTGTTGAATTAAAAACACTTTGGAAAATAAAAGTACTTTAGACAAATTTTAATTATTATTAAAATATAGCCTTTTAATGAACCACATGTATGTATAAACTATTTTCATAATCAAACTTTATTTAATTTCAAAAATCGCTCTTTTGGCCACACAATATGATAACACGCTTCTTTTGCTTACATAAAATGAGTGTTATAATTATAATTAGAAAAATATTCAAACATAGTCTGAAAAGTTTTAAAATTTAGCGAAATTTATGCACAACCCAAAATTTGAAATTTCGGGGTGTTACACATGCCCGTCCTTCTTTGTCGGACGTGATGATGCTTCGGGCACGGCCAAGACGCGGGAATGGTTATTCCTCCGAGTCGAGCTTTGTAGAGGAAGGTCGTGCGAGACGGGACGTAACTCGAGCTCGACCTTGAGTTACACCTGTTCGACGGGCGTGACGGGGAATCGTACGTTCGTACAATTAACGGTCAACGGCTTCTCCCGGAGCCTGCGGTCCACGCCAACTCCTGCCATTTCAACAGGAACGGGACGTCCCATCGGCGTGCCCCGACGGGAGCTGGTGGCAGCAGTAGGGATGGGCTCGAGCCTCCCTCCAATGATTCCCGAGCCGAGCCCACGTGGGCGCCAGGGCGGCTGGAATTAAATGCGGTTGGTGATCGAGTCACGAGGTCGAGCGCGAGGGATGCCAATGGTCGTGCGGGATGGAGCCTCTCGATCAAGACGCCTGTGTCGTGCGGGACGGAACCCCTCGACCAAGACGCCCGGGTCGTGCGGGGCGGGCGTCTTCGAGTGGGTCTCCGGGATTGTTTCCTGGTCGGTCCACGCGGGCGTGGGCCAGCCTTTGGTGATGACGTGGCCACGCTAACCCTCTATGTAGGTGGGTCCGGATGCCGCCACGTGGCAGCGTTAATCTTTTCCCCCGACGGTAGCCTCGAGCCCCGGATGAGTCAAGGACTCGTCCGGGGATCTTTTCGAGAGGTAGGGGTCGTCTTACACGTGTTCCTCGAGGGGAGCATTTTCTCCGCCGGGTGCGCGCGAGCGCGTCCGGTGGACGAGAGCTCCGAGCCACGGCATAAGTCATGGAGTTATGCCGTGGCTGAGACGCTTTATCGTGATGCGGTCCCGCCGTCGGACCTCGTGTTCGCGATGCCAGCCCCCGAGCCTTCCGCGCGTTGCGAACGACCGATCGAGGGGTGTTTCGTCCGGGTCGTTTTCCCCATCCGCGTCGCGTTCGTGCGACGGAGGGTAGAGCACATCCGCGATTTGCCCGGAAGGGCTGGCACGCCGGGCTCGGGGAGCTCAATACCGGGAAAAGTTCGAGCGGAGTCGCTGTTTCTCGACGGGGAGATTCCGTCGGGCCCGCCGGGGACAACTCCGTGAATCCGTGCGGTCACCTTCGATTGGGACCCAAAAACCGTTCGGTGGGTTTCGGGGCTCGATGCCTCTCTACGATGAGATTCCCCTTAGTCGAGGTCGACCGGGACTCGAACGTGCTAGTCAATGCCCGTTGCGCTTGTGCGCGTGGGTCGCGACCGCTAGGTGGGCCCATCGACGTCACTCCCCGGCTCGGGAAATATTTGCACGAGGCGGCCGTCGAACTCCTCGGTCGGGCCGGTCTTCGAACCTCGGCAGGGCGGGGCCGTCGAGACAGTTTTCAGCCTCTTATCCCCTCTTACCTTCAAGGTCGAGCCTCGGTCGGTCGAGCCCCAAGGTCGAGCGCTCGATCTTGGCGGAAGTCGAGTAGTGACCGAACCGCTCCCTCGGGGTGTGTGCCTTTTCCTGTCTCGAGCATGCGGGTGAGGGGGTACGAAAGGACGGAATGCACGGATAGGGGAGTGGGATTCTTACCGTCTCGGCTTCCATGGTTCGGGGATCGAGGCGGGTTCTTATCCGTCGGTGGCGTGTAGTGGCGGGCCCGCGCAGCACGGGTCGGTCTCCTCTCGGTAGTGGTGGGATCCGCGCAGTAAGTACGGGCGGCTAGGGTGTAAACCCGCAGACTGCGGCGTGGGAATCGGGAGGAGGGAGATTTAAGAGAATTTACCGGGGTAGTGGCGAACGTGGGGCCTGCTCGTAGAATCCAAGGGTCGCAGCTGCCCGACGCGCCCCCTATTTAGCGGTCGCCCGCCGAGTCTCTTGGCTCCCACGCGCCGTCGCCTTCTACGCCTTTGCCTTCTTTGCCCTAGCTCTCCTTTTCCTTGCCCCGGCCTTTGCCCTCCAAGCTCTCGAGCCTTTTTTTCCTTCTCTTCCACCATGTCGACTTGGACTCGATCCACGACGACGAGGGCTGAGCTCGACCGCCCGGTAACGCAGGGGTTGCTGCACGACCGTGGTCCCAACCGATGGTGGATGCTCCCCGGCAATGAGTCCCATCCGCAGCCTCCCCGGGGCTACGTGGTCTCGTTCCTCGCATTTCCATGAGCGTGGCCCGGGGACTCCGGGAACGACTTTCGCGGGCATTGATGTTCCGAGCCACCCGGAGCTCTAGCATCGGAACCCCAACGGGATTCAGCGGTTGAGCACCTTCGTCGCTCTCTGCGAGGGTTTCCTGGGGATGGAGCCCGACCTCGACCTCCGGCGGTATTTCTTCCGCATTAACCTCCACCCGAGGTGGAATTCCGAGGCGAGGAAGTTCCCGCGCACGCCGGCTGCGCGGGGATCGTGATGAAGAGGGACCGTGGTAGGGACTACATCACGGTGACCACCCCTTCGTCGAACCGGGGGTGGCACCCGAAGTGGTTCTACCTATGACAGGACCCGGGGCATCCGTTTCCGGCCTTCGAGGGTCGGGTCTTCGAGGAGGCCCCGGAGGAATGGAAGTGGGGCTGCCCTCGTGCCGGCCGGCGGAAGGTCGACCCGGCCATCGAGGCGATTCGGTTTCGGCCCGGTCCAACGTCGACGCGACGGTGGTGGTGGGCTCCTTCCACAAGCTCAGGTTCGCGCCGCCGATGCGGCGCTCGATGTTAATGCACCGGGTGTCGGGTAACGACCGTGTCGTCCCCGACACCGTGATGGCGGCACAAGAGCTCGACGACGGCACCGTCGTCCCGCGCGTTCGGAGCGCGGCGGGGACCGCCGCACGCGCTTGGCTCGTCCAGGGGCGCCTCCCATGAAGCCGCATCCGGATGCCCCGGACGTAGTAAGTTAATTCGACCTTCGTTGTCCCGAAGTTTTTAGTCAAGTTTTTGTCTTCGGTTTGTTTGCCGACCCACCCTCTTTTCTTTCTTAGTCCGCCTCGGGTCCCGCTTAGTCGGCGCACCGGACTTCGCCTTCCCGAGGGAGCCGCCCAGCGCGAGGCCAACCACCTCCACGCCACGGAGGTGCAGGCCGAGAGGAAGGCCGCGAGGGACACGGCCGTGAGGCTTCAGCCGGCGAAGACGGCGCGAGACGTCGAGGCCGGAGGAAGAGGGAGGCGTACCGGGCCGCGGGGCTGAACCCCCACACGGCGTCCACCGCTTCGACCCCCGAGCCGACGGACTCCGAGGAAGACAGGTGGAGCTAGCGAGCACGAGAGCGACGGGGATTCCCCGCTCATCTTCTCCCGTCGAGCCGCCACCCCGGGTCTCGCGTCTTCGGCTCCCTCGACCTCGACCTCCGCGGCCGGCCCCTCGAGTCGATCCGCCCCTCACGGGGGTGACTTGAGCTCTAGGGTTGGCGAGGCACCTCGCGTGGGGGAACCGGGACTACCCCGGATCCCTTTTTGGGACGAAGTAGTTGACCTTACGGTAGATCCTTCCGTTGTCTGCGAGGGAGGTTGCGACGATGATCGCCGAGCTAGTCGGAGGCGATACCGATCTTAACCGCGTGCCCGCGGCGCCCGCGGAGGAGACGGCGGATGGCGTAGATCTGCGATGTCATCCGTCCTCCGCCCCCGCGGACGTGGTACCCGCGCAAGGTTCCGGCGCGGAGACGCTGCGAGCCCAAGAAGTTGGCGGGGGCATCCCCGAGCCGGCAAAGGGCGACGCGGAAGACCGACGCGCGGACGCGCGCGTCGACGTCTCTCGAACCTCATCGCGACCGGAGAGACGGTCTCGCGGCATGCGGACGCGCATGTCAATGTCCTTGAACCTGCGGCGCCTAGCGGAGGGGGTGCTGCGAAGGCCTCCCTCACGGTCGAAGTTCCGGCGGAGCTCGCCGAGAGGCCATCGAGGCCGGTGGTCGACCCGTCGGTGGCCGCCGGCAAACGCGTTCGTGAAGGCGAGCCCGGCGAGAGTGTTCCCGCGCCCAAGCGAACGGTGCCTCCGCGAAGGAGGGCGCCACCCACGACTCGCGCAAGTCGTTGACCTCCTCCGCGGTGCGGGCCGCTAGGTCGAGGAGGACGGGCATCGAGGGGAGTCGACCGCCGTGGTAACGACGGCGGGAGGTGCGCCGGCGGAGACCGGCCGTGCCCCGGGGCAGCCTCCGGACCGAGAGGTTGTCGAATTTTCTAGCCGGGCTCGCGCCGACCGTGCGGGCGTTCTTGGCCCGGCTCGAGTCGGAGGCCGGGGAGTTGACGCGAGCGGCCGGCGAGGCTCACGACGGTCCGGACGGGCGCTTGCCCGGGAGGAGGCTCTCCGGGCGGCGAAGGAGGCGGCGGAACTCGAGGCTGCGGAGGCGCGTCGCTCGAGGGAGGAGGCGCTCGCGGCTTTGGCTAAGGCCGAAGAAGCCGCCTCGGCGGCGGAGAAGGTCAAGGCGGCGCTCCAAGCGGAGCGGAAGCCGAGGCAAAAGGCCGAGGCCGCGGCGGAGATCTCCCACCGGACCGCGTCCGGCTATCTCCGCAAGCTTCGGGAGCAGCGGGTCGAGAAGGAGGGTAAGTGCTCCGAATCTTTCCTCCTTGACCTTAATCGGGCTCCTTAGCCGTTTCCTGAACCGCCCGAGCCCGGGTCCCCGAAGTTCTATTCTCTTTGCGGGGTTGGAGCAGAGGCCGGCCACGGCGGAGGCGTCGCGAGGGGAGCTCGCTGCTGCCCCGGACCGCGCGTTCGTCGAAGTGGAGGTCGAGCGGAGCGTCGACGCCACTCTGCCGGAGCAGATCGGCGCGGTAGTTCGAGGGGCTAGGCGCTCCGCCGTGCGAGCGACATTTGCGGTGTTGGCGTCCCATTACGAAGACCATGACTTCGGGGCCGTCAGCACCGGGCTCGTTCCTCGGTTTCGCCGGCGCCGAGCTGGAGTTGATGAAGGCCGAGACGCGCGCGCCCGCCGATGCCCTCGGCTGCAAAGCTCGAGGAGGAGCCCCTCCCCAAGTCGTAGGAAGAATAGGGAATTAGTTTTTCGCTTTTTATTTTGTTAAGAACAAAGGGGCGTGGTTCCCCGCTTGTAAATAACTTTAAGTTTTCTTAAATCGTTCCGCGCTTGATCCCTCGAGGTCTCGCTCTTTATCAAGCAATTTTAATTTAAACTTGAACGTGTTTTGTCCTTTTCATCTTGTCTCGTTAAGTCACAAAGTTTGAGCCGCCGAGCCTTGCTGAACTTAGTCGTATCCGGTGAGCGTTCGCTAGGGCCGCTGGGGCGCTCGAGCTTTGGCCTTCCGACCGGTTTAGACCGTGAGTTCGTTTGCTCGCTCTTACTTTGGTCGTCGGCGAGATTCGAATTCAAGGCCAAGCGAAACTTAGCAAATTTGTTCGTGAAGAAAGAGCTAAGTGTAAGCGATTTTTGTTTTTGAAAAATCGTGGTTTCGCCCGCCATTCCAGCCCCCGAGTGAGGCTCGACCTCGCAGCGGAGGTCGAGGGTTACCGTACTTGGCGGGCAATCGCTTTAAGAGTAAAGGAACAAACGCGAGCTTAGGGATAGAACTTACGTAATCTGCGCAATGTTCCCGGCGTTGGTTAGCTCTCGACCCTCCACCGTCTTTAGCTTGTAGGAGCCGGGTCCGATGACGCGTGCGGCGATGTAAGGTCCTTCCCATGGGGGGATAGTTTATGACGATCCTTGTTGCTCCGCACTCTACACAAGCACCATGTCTCCGATGTTGAACGCCCGGCTCTTGACGTTGCGATCGTGGTATCGTCGAAGTGCTTGTTGGTACTTGGCAGAATGCAAGAGCGCGGCATCGCGCGCTTCTTCGAGTTGGTCCGCTGCGTCCTCGAGGGCCGTCCGGTTCCCTTGCTCGTTGAAGGCGCGAACCCTTGGAGCGCCGTAGTCGAGGTCGGTTGGTAGGACCGCCTCGATCCGTAGATCATGAAGAACGGCGTGTAGCCGGTCGCTCGACTCGGAGTTGTTCGAAGACTCCGGAGGACGGCCGGTAGCTCGGCTACCCAACGACCGCTAAAACGTTTCGTGCGATCGTAGATGCGCGGTTTGAGTCCTTGCAGGATCATGCCGTTGGCTCGCTCGACATGCCCATTGGTCTCGGGGTGAGCCACGGCTGCCCAATCTACTCGAATGTGATAGTCATCGCAGAATGTGAGGAACTTCTTCCCCGTGAGCTGCGTGCCATTGTCCGTGATGATCGAATTTGGAACACCAAAGCGATGGACGATGTCAAGGAAGAACTCGACCGCCTCCTCGGAGCGAATCTTGCCGATAGCTCAAGCTTCGATCCACTTCGTGAACTTATCGACTGCGACGAGCAAGTGGGTGAAGCCTCCGGCGCTTTTTCGGAGGGCCGACCAAGTCTAAACCCCGCACCGCGAAAGGCCAAGTGACGGGTATAGTTTGGAGGGCTCGAGCAGGCTGGTGCGTCTGTCGAGCATAGTATCGGCAACCCTTGCATCGATGAACGATGCGGGTCACATCCGCCACGACGGTAGGCCGGTAGAAGCCTTGTCGAAAGGCATTGCCCACGAGGGTCCGTGGCGCGGCGTGGTGGCCGCAACGCCCGCGTGTATGTCGCCGAGGAGTCGCGCACCTTCCTCGATCGGAATGCATCGTTGCAGGACCCTCGACACGCTGCGCTTGTAAAGCTCGCCGTCGACCAAGACGAAGGACTTAGAGCGCCCGTGCGGACGTCTCGCTTCGGTCCGGTCGACCGGGAGTTTGCCGTGGAGGAGGTACTCGACGTACGGCGTTCTCCAATCGGCCGGCCGTGGCGCGGCGACCGCCGGTGCGTCGATTTCCATGGCTTCCTCGATCGTCGGTGGAGGTCCAGCCACCGAGGCCTCGTCTTGGCCCGGGTGTTCCTTCGAGTTGAGATTGGCGCCGGGGAGGTCTCCGGACTTGCCTCGACGGACTTTTGCTCACCGCTAGGAGAGGCGGGAGGTCGTACCGACGGTTGGAGCCGATCGTGGGCGAAGATGCCCGTTGGGACCGGCTCCCTGCTAGACGCCATTTTGGCGAGCGAGTCCGCCGCCTCGTTAAGTCGTCGGGGAATGTGCTTAAGCTCGAGCCCGTCGAACTTCTCCTCGAGCTTCCGCACCCCTTGGTGGTAGAGCATCGGCGTATCGTTTCGACAGCTCGACTCTTTCATGACCTGGTCGACGACGAGTTGGGAATCCCCGCGGACCTCGAGTCGCCGGATTCGGAGCTCGACGGCAATCCTAAGGCCATTCACCAAGGCTTCGTATTCGGCCACGTTATTCGAAGCCGGAAAATGCAACCGGATGGCGTACCTCATTCGTACCCCCGGGGGAGACAAAAACGAGTCCAACGCCGGCTCCTTGGCGCATTAACGACCCATCGAAGTACATAACCCAAGTACTCTTGATCCACCGGCGCCGGTGGCAGCTCGAGTCTCCGTCCACTCCGCGATGAAGTCAACTAGTACTCGGGACTTTATCGCCGTCCAGGCGCGTAGGTGATGTCATGCCCCATCGGCTCGAGAGCCCATTTTGCGACCTTACCCGCCGACTCCTCGTTTTCAATGATGTCACGCAGAGGGAAGGAGCTCACCACGGTTATCGAGTGCGAGTCGAAGTAGTGGCGTAGCTTGCGTCCGGCGACCATCGGGCGTAGAGGATCATGAGCACCTACGGGTATCGAGTCTTCGAGTCGGAGAGTACTTCGCCGATGTAGTAGACGGGACGCCGTACTTTGAGCGCATGACCCTCTTCCTCGCGCTCGACTACGACGGCGGCGCCGACGACCCGTGTGGTCGCCGCGACGTAAAGCAGGAGTTGTTCCCCGGGGATCGGGGAGTCAAGATCGGAGGGTTAACCAGGATGCGTTTCACTTCGTCGAGTGCAACCTGCGCTTCTTGGGTCCACTCGAAGCGCTCGGATTTCTTGAGGACCTTGTAGAGCGGCAGCGCCCTTTCTCCGAGCCGAGAGATGAAACGACTCGGCGTCGCCGGGCATCCCGTGAGTCGTTGTACCCCTTTGAAGTTCCGGATCGGACCCATGCGCTCGATGGCGGTGATCTTCTCCGGGTTTGCCTCGATGCCACGCTCCAAAACGATGAATCCCAATAACATCCCTCGAGGGACCCCGAAGACGCACTTCTCGGGGTTGAGCTTAACGCCGTTCCCGCGTAGCTTGGCAAACACGCGCTCGAGGTCGACCACGAGCTGGTCGGCCTTTTTGGTCTTGACGACAATGTCGTCCATGTAGGCTTCGACGATATCCCCGATGAGATAGTCGAAACATTTATGGATGAACCTTTGGTACGTGGCACTCGCGTTCTTGAGCCCGAACGGCATCGTCGTGTAGCAATACGAGCCGAAGGGCGTGATGAAGGAGGTAGCGAGTTGGTCGGATTCGCAGAGCGCTAACCGATGGTACCCGGAGTACGCGTCTAGAAAGTAGAGGGTTTCGCACCCGGAGGTCGAGTCGACTATTTGGTCAATGCGCGACAAAGGAAAAGGGTCCTTAGGACACGCCTTATTCAGAGCTAGTATAGTCAACGCACATTCTCCATTTCCCATTCTTTTTCGTACAAGAACAGGATTAGCCAACCATTCGGGATGGTACACCTCCTTGATAAACCCGGCCGCCAAAAGCTTCACGATCTCCTCCCCAATCGCCTCGCGCTTCTCCTCGTCGAAGCGGCGCAGACGCCGCTTCACCGGCTTGGAGCCCGGCCCGATGTGCAAGGAGTGCTCGGCGACTTCCCTCGGGATTCCCGGCATGTCCGAGGGCTTCCACGAGAAGACGTCGGCGTTCGCGCGGAGGAAGTCGACGAGCGCGCCTTCCTATTTGGGAGAGAGGGAAGAGCCGATGCGCACCGTCTTCTTCTCGTCTCCTTCGAGGTCGAGGCCGACCTCCTTGATTCCCTCCGCCGGCTCGAAGGAAGCCGATTTACGGCTCGACGGCGGCGGATCCTCGACCGCTCGCTTCCCCGATGACCGCCGGCTCGGTGGTGGAGGCCAAGTGCGCCGAGGCCAGGTCGCAGATTGTCAACGTCGCACCGATAGGCGTGCTGAAAAGATACGCCCACGGTGATAACTCCCTTCGGCCCGGCATTTTGAGCTTCGGGTAGACATAGTTCGGGACGGCCATGAACTTTGCGTAGCACGGCCGCCCGAGGATAGCGTGGTAGACCCCCGGGAATCCCACCACCTCAAAAGTGAGGGTCTCCGTTCGAAAGTTCGAAGGAGTCCCGAACGTGACGGGCAGGTCGATCCGCCCGATGGGAACGGCTTGCGTCCCGGGGACGACGCCATGGAACGGCGAGCCGTTCGGACGAATTTGCGAGCGCTCAACGCCCATAGCATTTAGGATGTCGGCGTACGGGATGTTGAGGCCGCTGCCCCCGTCCATCAACACCTTGGAGAGGCGCGTCTTGGCGACGATGGGGTCGACCACGAGCGGGTATCGGCCCGGCCGCGGGACTCGCGCCGGGTGATCAATGCGATCGAACGTGATCGGGAGCTCCAACCACTTGAGGTAAGCCGGGGTAGCGGGCTCCGTGGCAAAGACCTCACGACGCTCGAGTTTGACGGAACGTCGGCCCGGCGAGCGTCGGAGCTCGCGAAGATCATAAGGTAGCCCTCCGCCCGAGGGAAGCCTTCCTCGTTCTCCTTGCCGGCGTCGCCCTCGGCCCCGACGTTCCCCTCCCGGTCACGCTCCGGCGTGCCTTCCGCCCGTGCTGCGTGATGAATTTCTTCATCGCCGAGTAGTCCCGCATCGGGTGCTTGACCGGAAACTCGTGGTTGGGGCACAGCCCGTTCCATTTCTTCTCGAAGTGGTCCGGGGATTTTTGTTGGGCTGCCTCGTGCCCTTCTTGTCGGTCGCGGCTACCATGTGGCCATCGGTTGGCCGCGACTTATTCTTTTTGTTGGGCTTGGAGCCGAAGGCCCCCGCCCGCGTTGCCATCGGTCCTCTTGCCCTTCCCTTTCTCGGGAGGTCGCGGTGGAGGAGGGCTCGATCGCCTCCTCGCCCGAGGCGTGGCTCGTGGCGATGTCGAGGAGTTCCCGAGCTGTTCGCGGGCAGCTTCGCCCCAACTCGTGGACCGAGCCTCGCAGTTTGTTCCGAAGAGGAAGGCCCCAATGACATCCGCGTCCACGACATGAGGCAGCTCGTTGCAACGCCGGGAAAAGCGTCGAATGTAGTCCCGGAGCGGCTCGTTCGGCTTCGCCGGCAGTTCTTCAACTCCCATGGGTTACCCGGCGGGCACACGTGGCCCGGAAGTTCCCCAAGAAAACCTCTCATAGGTCGCCCTACGAGCGTATCCGGTCCGCGGGAAGATGCTCGAGCCAGGTCCTCGCCGAGTCGGCGAGGTACAGCGGCAGGTTTCGAATGATGGAGAGATCATCACTCGCGCCGCCGGCCTGGCACGCCGACCGGTAATCTTCTAGCCGGAGAGAGGGGTTCGACTCTCCCGCGTACTTAGCTACCGTCGTCGGGGACGGAAGCGTGGAGGGAAGGTCGCTCCCCGATCGTGGAACCGAAGACCCTTGGTCCCGGAGGGTCGTGGCTCCTCCGATCGTGCTCAACGTCGCCCCGCCCTCCGCGGCAGGGGTTTCGGACAAGGCGTGGGCCTCTGTCGTCCCGAACGTGACGTCGGGCGTCCGGGGTTAACCGCGCGTCTCGAGCGGCTCGATGAGCGAGTGCACCGATTGCCTAGTATCGGGCTGGCCTAGTCGTGCGGGCTGCCGCACGGAGGCATGTGCCGATCCTCCCGCTCGGGAGTCGTGCCGCCCGGCGCCGGCGTGCCTGGAGCGACAGCCGCGGCGCGTCGCCGAGAGCTTTCCGCGTGCTGCTCCGCCGCCTTGGCGAGGAGCGCGGCCATCTCCCTTTGTACTCGCTGCGCCTCGGGAGTTGGCTGCACAGGAAGGGTTTTTAGCAACGCGGCCGCTGCGGCCACGTTTTGCCCGGCGCGCGGAAAGTGCTGGGTCTCGGCCCCTGCGTCGTCGGCGATTTGCTGCTGAACATGACGAGCCCTCAAGCGCGCGTTGCAGTCCGCTCGCCGGCGCTGCTGCCGCAGCTCTCGCTCTACCGTCGCGGTCTCCTCCTCGAGGCCACGGCGAGCTTCTTCCAGCTCCGGGCGCCTAGCCCGGAGGCGAGTCCGAAGGTCGTCACCGCCCGGAGGCGCGGTGTGCGCGCGTTGAGCCGCAGGGGTCCCCGGGCGCCGGGCTCCGGCTCGGCCGGTCCCCCGGCGCTCCGGGTGCCTTCTACCTCGGCGTGCACCACGTTGCACTCGCGAGCGGGGCCGTGGGCCTCATCGCTGCTGCCCTGGTCCGAATCCTCCTCTTCCCCGGCGTCGAGGAGGTCGAAGAGAGATTCGGAGGGATGGATTACCATCCCTACGAACTCGCCTCCGCCGCAGTGGTCGCTCCCAGAAAGCGCTAAGTCGTGCCACGTTCGCGACGGCATAGGTTGCTTCCCGGTCCTGCGGCACCGGCGGCTCGGCGCGTGCCGGCGCCCGCCCGGTGGTAGCCACGAAATCGAGGCTCCCGAAGCGCACCGCAGTGCCGGGAGCCCGAACGAAGGCTCGGAATCATCCATCCGTGCCATGTGGGCTGTGAGAAGTGTGACGAAACGCGCAACGGTACTCCCTACCCGGCGCGCCAACCGTCGGTGTTCGAACCACCGGCTGTAGAATTTGTCCCGGGATTGCGCGTTTTAGGCCGGATGGTGCACAAGAGAAGACACGAAGGGTTTAGGCTGGTTCGGGAAAGCTCCCTACGTCCAGCGGGGGGGCTCACGACGTCGTGTTCCTTGCGCCAAGATGGAAACGCGAAGTACGAAGTGGTGGGAGAGGAGCGTGCTCCAAGTCCCGTGCAAGAGTGCGTGTGCGTTGGAGATTGTTGTCTTGTGTCACCGTGTGTTGAAGAGTCTCACCCCTTTATAGTCATAGGGGCGGGACCCGAGTTACAGGAGAGAGAGACAGAGAGAGAGAGAGAAGGATGGTCGAGCTTCGGCGTCGTCCAATCGGCCTCCTCGTCGTACGTTCCGTCCGGGTTGACCGGGCGGTCGCGTCGTCCCCGTAGCGACGAGCATCCGGGTGGAGTGCTCCGCAATCGGGGGAGCCGCGGGCGGTACTGTTCACGAGTGGTTAGATTGGGACGTGCCATGCCCGTCCTTCTTTGTCGACGTGATGATGCTTCGGGCACGGCCAAGACGCGGGAATGGTTATTCCTCCAAGTCGAGCTTTGTAGAGGAAGGTCGTGCGAGACGGGACGTAACTCGAGATCGACCTTGAGTTACACCTGTTCGACGGGCGTGACGGGGAATCGTACGTTCGTACAATTAACGGTCGCTGGCTTCTCCCGGAGCCTGCGGTCCACGCCAACTCCTGCCATTTCAACAGAACGGGACGTCCCATCGGCGTGCCCCGACGGAAGCAGGTGGCAGCAGGAGGGATGGGCTCGGGCCTCCCTCCAATGATTCCCGAGCCGAGCCCACGTGGGCGCCGGGGCGGCTGGAATTAAATGCGGTTGGTGATCGAGTCACGAGGTCGAGCGCGAGGGATGCCATGGTCGTGCGGGATGGAGCCTCTTGATCAAGACGTCCGGGTCGTGCGGGACGGAACCCCTCGACCAAGACGCCCGGATCGTGCGGGGCGGGCGCCTTCGAGTGGGTCTCCAGGATTGTTTCCTGGTCAGTCCACGCGGGCGTGGGCCAGCCTTTGGTGATGACGTGGCCGCGCTAACCCTCTATTTAGGTGGGTCCGGATGCCGCCACGTGGCAGCGTTAATCTTTTCCTCCGACACCTACTT